>CAEFZY010043169.1:0-35598 GCA_903066815.1 Brachyrhaphis roseni
AACGGAGGCTCGGGCAACCAGTGGGTAACTTCCACGGCGTCACGAGGGAGGCTTTGTCCAAAGCCACGACGGTGTCTTCTTAGAGAGGATCTGAAGCGACTCGAGAGGAAACACCAAGCTGGCGAAACACTCAGGCGTAGGAATGCTGGCAGACGGCGTCCTTAACCCTCCCGATGATGAGTAGATCACCGACAGGTGTGCTGAACCACAGGCACGCCCCTCCAGGAAAAACGACCTCTGGCGCTACCTGGTGGATAACCAGTACCACCACCGCAGGCTCCAAAAAATAAAAAACAAAACATGGGGAAGAAAAACCCCGGAACCCAACAGATTTAAGGGGAATTAATGCAGTATTTGTAAGTATAATTTATCTAGAATTTCATTAATGCCACAAAAGATGCAGTGACATTTTTGACAGTCACAAAAACCCTAAACTGTACATGGATTTAAATCAAAAACAAACCCTACAAATTTTTCTAGAATCTGCTATATCAGACAAACCAGCACTGTGGGTTAATATTGCCAGATATAAATTGCACCACTTTCAAAGACATTTGAACATGGAAGTTTTCCTGCATTTTCAGAACCCCAAAGTGTTGCTTTTATAGATTGCTTCTTTCATGTGACAAAAGCAAAGAGGAGATGCAGAGAAGCAAAAATAAGACAAAAATGAGTAGAGTGCAGAAGGTGGAGCACTAGGATATTTTCATCTAAAGAAAATATCCTGGAAAATGTAAAGTTTGAAGAAACATAAATGAAAGGAAATGTTTTCAAAGATGTGGGCAATATCAGTGCTACTGCAATCAAATCAAACTGTGAGCCATGTTCCATGATTTTCCCAACCCCCGCTTATTTCCTGTCATCGTCCATCTCTCTACCTGCATCACCCAACCTCCTCCCTGCATTTCTTTTTCTATCTCACACACACGCACACACACACAGTCAAACTCACGACTGTTTTCAGCGACAGAGCACCAGGTAGATGTGTTTGTTGCTAAGGTGATTACTGCTATTTGAAGCACACAGATGCCTGCAGATGCAGCAACCATACACTCGCGCACATGAGCGCAGTCAGCTGTGCTGCCAGCAACACAGATTTCCCATAACGTTGACTGACAAGCTGTTTGTAGACATCAGCAAGGTGATGAGGGCCAGAGACTATACTCAGGGGGCACTTCAAAGGAAATTGTAGCCTGGAGATTGCAGGTTTGACATAAGCTTCCTCATCTGTTTCCTCCTCCTCCTCCTCCTCCTCCTCAGAAGCATCAGAGGAGCCCTGAAGGGGAGGTGGGGGATTTGTTTCATGTTAGTCTCCACTGGGATTCCCTGGAGTAGGACTGACAAAGTTTCCAGGTCAACCTCATTTCATTATGGCCATTTCAAATCAAATTCTGTAAGTCTGAGTTGAGTAAAAGAGGTAACAAGAGTTAAACGAAGAATAAATCTTCATTTTTGTCTAACTTAACCATATTAATCATTTTCACTCTGTGCTGCGGTCTGTAAATAAATAAATAAATAAATGCCTTGTCATACTGGAAAATCAGATCATCTAAATGTTACATAAGTGCTACGAGTTTATATTTTTAAATTAAAATATAATATTGTGAAGTAATTATTATTGTTACAATTATTGACACACCTAATAATTCCTATAAAATAGATATACAACTAAAGCATGTTAGGCATCCACCAGTGCATTTGCATAGAGAATGACTAAAAGGTTTCGTCTCAAAACAACCAAAACAAAAGAGATCAAAAGTGGATTTTAGGAGAACACAGCAAGTTACCAAACACTCCATAAAAATGGCAACGAAACTGGAACTACTGAAGGGGCAATATTATGTCAAATAAACTTTTTTAGCATTACATCATGTTATGAAGTTATTCCCTTATCAAAAACATATCTGGAGTGCTGGCTTTATTCTTTCATGCATGTCTGAGAACTTTTTTAATCTCCCGTGGCAACCATTCAGCTGCGCAACACGCAATCGCCACCTTTGTGGATGAAGCTCCTCTTTGGAGCTAAAGTTTCCAATCTTCTGAGCTTCCGCATTACAGATCACCCCTCCCTCATGATTCCCCCACTTAGCTCCTTCAGACTAGCCAGCAGCAATCTGAACTCATCTGCTGAGCTCATTATGTGAGCTACTTTTCAGTGAAACACTAATAAAAACTGTTGTTAAAGGGTTAATAAAGCAGCAATGTTGTTATGACTTCCTGAAAGTGGACTTTGGAAAGAGCAGGAGTTTTTAAAGAGAAATAAGCCCAATTTCAAGACGTTAAATTATGAAGTAAATTTTTTAAAGTCATATTTAACATAGAAAGTATTTTTGTTACACTGAAGGTGACACAGTTACTTGACTGTGCTGTAAAATGATACTATGTGTTTCGAAAATACATAATAATGCCCACGTAAAAACAATTCTACAGCACAAATAATCTATAAAAGATTTCCAACACCCGCGATGGAATGGTAACCTGTCCAGGGTGTACCCCGTCTCTTGACCTTTGACTGCTAGAGATAGGCATCAGCACCTGTCGCGACCCTGCAAGAATAAATGTGCTAGATAATAGATGGATGGATTTCCAACACACCTGACCTAAAGAGAAAGCTGTTTTTTAAGAAGAAAAACAAAGGTTTTTCTTCCCGAGGAGACTAAAGAAAGACTTGCTCAGAAGCTCTAAATGGACTTTTACATGAGGACAATAGAGAGCAGAACTGTATTTGTACAGCAATAATCCCTGTTGAATTGCAGTGAACAATCAGGGCTGCTAATATTGTTTGAATATTGTTTGGATATCTGTGCGATAATCCTTAAGTTTGTAACTCACCAACCAAGTGTTTACACCACAGTGTTTGTATCTCTGTCTGTAGAACTTATATTATTAGTTGCCCTGTTGTATTGTGCAGAGTAACATTGTTCTGTATTCAAGTTGTACTGGGTCTCAAACAATATTTCATTATATCAGCTATAATGACAAACAACATCTGTATTCTGTTTTGCCATTTCGTCTTTTTACGTTTACCAGAGTGTCTATAAAAACCCTTTTTAAAATCAGAAATTCATACCTTGGAGTAAATCTGTGCAGCTCTTGAAAAATTGGAAAGACCAGATAACATGCATCAAAGTTTGTGGTTAGTGTGACAAAATATGACAAAGTTCAAGGGGAATGAATGATTTTGCGGAGTACTAACAGCAGGTTAAAGGAGTAAAATTATGGGATGCATGATCACCTGCAAACTAACGGTCCTCATTACCTGATCAAAGAAATCTGTACATGCTAACAATAAAATCTCAGTCTTGCAACAGACCACACAGAAGAAGCGCAGTCAAAATCTGTTTTACAAGTTTGAAAAAAAAAAAAGCTTTTATAAATCAGAATTTAATATTTTACAAGAGCTGGGATATACTGGGTTATATACAGTCATTGTGAGAGTTCAGGGACTGCCTCAGGTTGTCCAAGCAGGACGCATCCGGTAAACCTCCAAAGGTAACCATCAAAGAAGGCAATCTAATCAAAACGATGAAAAAACTCAGCTGACTCCTTTCAAAGTGAGGAAGCCGTGGATCTACTCTAAGCTTCCCCAGTTCTTAGGATTAGCCCAGGCAGAAGATCATTTCACCGCATGTATCCAGAATCTTGATCGCTCAGATCTTTTTCATATCTCATTACTGCAGGTGAGCTAAGAGCTGCAAGCACATTGCTGCAAACAAGGCCTGAGCCTGTTTCTATAATAAAACTCTGTATTCCTGTAATTAAATCTTTATTATGACATGAAAGTTAAAATATTAAATAAGTTAATTGGGAGAACCAAATATCACAATTTTTTATTTATTTATTTTTGACGAAAGAGGATTAAAGGTAGAAGGTGAAACAACAAAAAAAGCAGTAAACTACAAGTGACTCACCGCAGTAAATTAGTCCCCTGAATGGATAAACCAAAGATTTGGTGGTAAATAAATGGCCAGCATGATATATTCATTGAATGTTTTTTCAATGCTTGAAAAAACATTGAATAAATATATCATAATTTTATGGTACTATTGCAACAATTTTAAAGCAATGTGATGCAACAATCCTGTATTTCAGAGAAATTATTTATTATTACAGTTAAAACTAGATCGCTATTTTATTTTTATTTTAATATATAACCTAAATACGGACCTTCCTTTGTCAAATTCCTCTTAAGTCAGTTTGACATGCCTTTACTTATTTATTTCTTTTGGCAAAAGTTTTCAACTTGATTGTAAAAAACATTAATTGCAAGAAGTAGTGTTGTGTTAAAAAAATCTGAAGAGCTTCTTCTGATCTAAAATGAAATGGAAACTGCAAATGCAAAATACAAAAATCCTTTGGTCAATAGTCTCCTCATTAGAGCATCAATTGATTTAAGTTATTGATCCATAAGATAAACCAAGCGATCTGGGCCAAGGCCAACTTATTGAAACTGTGCTCCTGGCCAACGCTAAGATGAAATTTTTAAAACGTCTGCGCTACAAACGGAGGAGCTGGCCAGAGCTTTAGGCTTCAGGTTATCAAAGAGCTCTGAGTTTTCCCCACAGAGCCAACAAACAGCAGAGACGAAGATAAAAGACACAAATGTTTCAATAAGAGAAAATAATAATAAAAAAAACTAAAACAGAGGAACAGCGATAACTGCAACAGACTTGCAGCTCATCACGCTATAAAACAGGCAGTGACAGGATGAGTATTGGGATTTATCAGGGAAGGATGCGACGAGCCAGAGGAGAGAGGATGGGCTGCTGTGTCAGATCATGTTGGTGTGATAACATTTAATACTGTGACATCAACATTGTTGTTACAGGGTGCATGTAATGATCTCGACAGCCTCATGGTGTAATCTATCCTCATCAGGCAACCAATTAGCAAATCACCTGCTAACACCCACGTAATTAGCCAATCAGCAAGTCATGCAAACAGGGAAACACACCTGCTTTCACCTAGTATCAATTTTTGCTATTTTGCTCATCTGGCAGCACAGTTGTATTGTGTCATTCTGGGGATTTTTCTCTGCAGCGATCCTACTCATCTGCCAGGAACGGGACAGGGTGGAGAGGGGTTGTCAGTAATTTGCGGAAAAGATACCTATCTAATAAATATCCATTTAATATTTACTGACGAGCCCATTTTGAAATACATCACTGAGTTTAAGTGTATATTGAACATGCCCATCTTTGCACAGAGCATCTGAACTATTAAAGCTGCTGAGCAGGATCAATACGCTCTCGCAGTGCCAAACAGAAACAGAATAAAGAGCAGCATCCATAACCACACGGAGAAGCATTTACTGATCGCAAGGAAAACACTGAGGCATGGATACTGGAGGCCTGAGCAGCAGTACAACACTGATCACCAGACTCAGCCAATCAAGAGAAAGCGCAGCTGTCAAGGGCCTTAACCTGTGCAGCACCGAGCTACTGCACAGCTATTAATTAATTTGTGAGCAGGCCTATTAATCTGCTTCTTAGCATGACAAACACGTGAATCCCAAACACGTCTCTTTACTACGTTAGCATCACTGCGTTTGACTTGCGTTTCCTAATGCCGGTTGTTATTAGGTCCACAGACCGATGCTTTCTTTCAGTCTGTTTGGCTGCGGCAGCCACTTCACTCTGTGCCTTTGTTACCGTAGAAACCAATAGCAAAGCAAGGCTGAGATGTTCTGTTGCAGCAGATGCAAACGTGAGCAGGGTGGGTCCGCCCTCTACATCGCAAGCACACATGTGAGCTTGCAAACGCAGAAAGAAACAACCACGTATCCTTCAAAACCTTTACCCAAACGCATTAATTTATTTGAGTGCAAATGGATACATGCTTTGAGATAAGAGGTACATGCAAGAAGGTGGGGGTCTCATGCTGCAAAGGAGGGGGATGGGGCAGTTGCAGGCATTTCATCTCCATAATTATGCCAGCACTGGCAAGATATATGAGGTAGCTCAGATGGGCTCAATATGGGTCAATGACAAAATCGTGCTTAAAAGCAGAAATCTGGTTATTTTGCTTTCACAAATGAAGTATATTTTCCTATGACATAATCTGTGTCAGGCAGATTTTTAATCATTGTCTGCATACCATGTAAAAAATATTCATATTTACTTGAAAAATTTACAAATCACAACTTAGAATAAAATATATTTTATTGTCCCTGTAGGGAAAAATTGTCATGGACTCCAAGATGTTGCATTATGTTGCATAATAACTGCTGCTCTAAAGGCAATAAATGCACATGCAATTCATGTACATAACTAAAAATGTAGACTATGTACACAACAGTTTGAAAACAACAACAGAACCCAAAGATATTGCACACCTTCCAGACCTCAACCTAAATTTGGTTAAAAATTATGATGGAGGTGCGTTCAAAGGAGTATTTAACATGGTTCAAATTAGTTTTTGGGATTCTGTACCTTCTACCAGAGAGCAGGATGTGGGATGGATCCGACAATATCAGCCGTGTCTGCATATCACAATAACATCAAATAAATATCAAGCCACTGCTCCGAAAAAAAAAAAAGAAGAAAAAAAATATAATTGTGCTTAGCATGATTTACAGCTTTGACAAAGATAGCTTAACAAAGTAGAAAATATGTTTAAATTAGAAACTGGGAACTGGTTTGATACACACTCACCACTCACTTGATTAGGTACATCATACCTTCAACTGTTATTATTATTGGTGGCATAATTGTCAGCGGCAAATCCATAATATGAATCTCATTTTCCACCACATACATGATCCCTTACTTTGTTCTCGTTTGGTCCTTGGGGACAGAATGCAGGTTAAAGCCCGGAATAAAACAGGTTGGCCTGAGGGTGGAAACACAGACACGGGCTAAACTGGGAGAAGTGGGTCACCTTGACTCTTCACAACTCCACCCGTTTTGAGCAAAGTCATTAATAGACATAAAACTATTACAAATTAAAGCAGCATGCAGAATCTGTATATTTCTGTGGTTCAAATGTTTAGGAATCTACCAGAGACACAACCAAACACCAGACAGCTTGTTGAAGGACTGCATCTGTCCAGATCAACACTACCTTTGTTGAACTGGAAAACTCTGCCTTGAGGTAAAGACACAGTCTAGCTCATAAAATATGTAGATAACACTTTATTCAAGCAAAAATAGTAGGCATCACTCAGAAATTGCCTGGATTCCATGCTAAAAATACAGGCTATGTCCAATAAAAGACTATACAACATAATCTCTGTGTTACTGCTTCTGTTACTCATATAATAAAAAATAAAACCTATGAATCATAGCACAAAAAGAGAAAGCCGAAAAAGGGAGATTGGTCAGGAGCAATCATATTAACATATGCTAAGTTTTTACTTTAGCAACATGGTTCTGCAACTGTGGTGCAAGTACCATTCAGGCCGGGCGGCATGGGCGGGCATTGCTCGCCCACAGAGTCAGCCGTGCCCCCCACCCCCCGGGCTGGATGTTTGTTGCTTTTACCAATAAGTGGCCAACTCTCTTGTTATTCCTATATCGATTTGATACAGTAGGGGCTTCCGCACTACCCATATCTGTGTCCTCTGTCACATTTTTCAGCAGCCAAAACTATTTAATCCGTTGTTAACATGTCGTAACTTGTTTTTCCTAGCCGCCTTTAAACGCAACAGGAGCGCTAAGACGCTCGCGCTCGGTTACACCTGAGACCTGCTGCTGTTGTGCAGAGCTGCTCAGGTTTGTGTTAGAATCATGGCAGCAAACCAGCAAAACGCAAAGAACTTTTCATAGTTTTTTTCCCCCCAAACTAACCGACTGAGTTGAGTAATGCTGTTGGATGCAAACATGCTTGTTAACAAAAATCAGTATGTCAGGAAGTTTGCGTGGTACCTGAGGTAAGCATTAATGAACCTGGAAAGAGCTGGTGTCTGCCATGCTCAATATCAGGTGAACTATAAAATGTGGCAACATTCAAACACTGCAACATCCAATGTATTAGCCATATAAGATTATGCAATAAGCATGACGCCACTAAGGCAAATATATTTAATACAATGTAATAACATTTATTTCAAAGGAAATGCAACATTTGTTCATATTTCTGCTATAAATAATATTACACATTGACTTCTACAGATATGATTATGAAGTTGAAGACATTTCTTTCTTGTTCTTTTAATTGTGACACAAAATCTTAAGCAAATGACAAATTTTTTATTTAGCTGTTTTAAAGGGCTTAGTTTGCAGAATAAACATTTTTGCCATTTTTCTTGTAAAGTTACCAACACATGATAAACAAGCAATTAGCCAACATCGTTGGTAGGCTAGGGTTAAGGTTAGCAATGAAAAATATTCAGAACTATTGTTTAAATGGCTATCATTTATGATTTCTCAAAGACAGTAATGCAAACAAATGCAAGTCAATCATGATTTAAAACATGATTGGAATACATGGTAATTTCTGGAGGTATGCAAGCTGTTTGTGTGCACGTATACACAAAGAGCAGAGGAATAACAGCGTCAAGTCTTTATCTTATCACAGTGGAGTTCATATTCCCTCAAGAGGCTACCTGTCTCCTCAGAACTACTCTAATCAGAGTTAAGGGGATCTGTCTTCTGCAGTTAAATATCCCAAAATACTATTCAATCTACAGGGTCATTTATATGCTAATGCAGAGATTACTTTTGCATACACATTTGACACTGCAGTGTGCTGTTGGGCTGCGGTTGGAGAAGAAAAATAATAGTAAGAAAACAAATTCGGCGAGACTGAAGAAGGATGAGTGGAGGATGAAAGAGGAGGGGAAAAGAAGAGGAGAGATGAAGGTAAGGAGAGCAGAGAGAAGACACTGGGAGGAAAGAGGAGAGCAATTCCCCTGGGTAGGTACCATAGGTAATTAAAATAAGATGGACATAGCTGGAGTCTTGCCAAAGAGAGCTCCAGCTCTCTTCAGACTTCTTCCCCAGTCAGACCTTCTGCCTAAAGCCAAAGAGCTGCAAGTGACACGCAAACAATAAAAGCTGAATGAACAGACAGCTCAGAAATATAACAGCCCAGCACTTGGAATTTGGGCAACAAAATAGGTAATGTATTCATCTTTGCAGCTGCAGTAAAACAATTCACAGACACTCAGACACTGCATGTGCTCTCACACACACACACACACACCCCCACGCACGCACAAATATCCACACACAGAGACTTATACAGTGCTGTGCAAAGCTGCAGCAAGGGCAAACGTTGCTAACCAGAGTTTGACTGCAGTAAGCACATATACATTCACTGCACAGCTCCGAGCTAGAAGCGAGCACATGAGTATGCGGCGCACACATTCAGGCACACACAATCAGCAAAGAGTCAAACTCACACACACGCACACACTCCAGCAGCACAGTGTACAGCGGTGGTGAGGATGCAGTCTAATTACACAACAGTGACACCTATGAATCTGACCGGCTTTTATGGTGCCGTTACTCTTTTTTTTTTTTTTTTTTGGTCAGTCAGTGTTAATGATGCACTTTGCTCTGTGGACGGTAGATCGGCTCAAATTCAGAACAAAGAGGATTTGTCTGATTATATTAAATCAGATTCACCTTTTTGGAATATAAATTCTGATTTCGGTCAAAATTAGCAGTGGGGTGAGGGGGGGGGTCATGTTATTTTGCTGTTTTTTAGTTCACTGACTGGAACCAAAATTCTGCATACCTTTTATTTGTTTATCTCATCATGTTAAATTCTGCATGGCATCCGTAGCCATCTACATGGATTCTCTGGTGCTAGTAAAGAAAGAGCCTGAAGGGTAGCCCATATTCTTGTCACGCTGTTCTTTGTGTGCTCTGATCTCTAAGGGTAAATATAGCTCTTTTGGCAGGAGCCTGCTAAGAGGATCATAGCTCACAATAGGTGGTCTAAACACAAAATGGCAAAGAACCTGCTTATAGACTGATGTGCGCACATCCACAAGACGCATGCACGCTCCGACACACGCTACTGCAGCACGAACACCAAAATATGCAGCCACAGACACAACGCCTCCCTCTGAGAGGCTTCTCTTTTCCTTGTAGGTATAATTGTGTTGTGGCTATGCTTTGCTTCTTCCCTCACAGTTGTGACTGAGCCGCAGGTGAAGAGCCATAATTAAAAGAAGAAAAGTTGTTTGTTGTGTGAGAAGGGTGGTTGCAGGAGAGAAGAGGAAGCTGAGAGACAGAAAAAAAAAAAAACCTTCATCAGACAGTAAAATCATCCCGAGGAGCTGGGACACAAAGGACTCGGATGCCTTTATCTCCTGACAGAAAAGTCTTCCAAATCCCTCTGGCTAAGCTGCCATAACTAAAGCCTGGGCTTGGAACAGGTGCCTGGTGAATTGGTTGAACAACAAAAGTAGCAAAATTAGACAAGATAGACTGAGCTCCAAAGAGACGTATAAACTCTCATTTATTGTGGGCAAAAAAGGAAAAAGCCAAGTGCCTTGGCAGTGGCATTTGAGAAAAGGTTACCTGGTAAATTGCTTATCTTGTTTGTGTGTGAGCGCTATAGGTGTGAGTGCAAAGACTTGGACTAGATGGGCACTCTGCCCCATTGCAATTATTTTGCTATAACTAAGAAAACGCAAAATGCAAGAGATCAAAGTGTCTCTCTCTAATTGAATTGAAACAGCTGTGAAATCACTAACAATCCAATTAGCAGCCAGTTAAATGGGTGGAGCCGTTACAAGGATAGACACGGGCTTGTTTGTAGGGAGAAACTTGTAACGATCCTCATACACAACAAACAACTTCACGTCATGCATTCGGAAACAACTTATATGTGTGTAGGGTGGATATCCACACAGAGATCACTCAGTAAATAAGGGGATTCCTACATACTTTTAAAAATACGATTATACACTTGACCAAGCTCCTTCCAAAGAGTTTCCATGTGTATTACATCAATTTGCCCAAGTATAACAACTCAAGTTCACAGTGACTTTATGAACTGAATGCATAGATGTTTTGGACCATGAGAGAGGGAATCCATAGTGAATAAGCACTCTGGATTATTCACTCTTTTTTTCTTTATTATTTTCTTTCCATCCTTATCCAGACCTGAAAAAAATGCTGTATTTTAGATCAGATTCCCGTTTCTGGACTACAAAGCAACCCTGTAAATATCTCTGAACTCCCAGATGAGGCCTGTCTCAGAGGAGTTGTGAAGATGATTCAGTGGACAGAGCAGATGGTAAGACGAACACACATGATAGCACGGGTATAATGTGCTGAGACCACACAGTGGATGCTTCAAATGGAGCTGCACCTCGGGGAAGAATCAGTGTGAGCAGAGACTCATAAAACTAACGATATATGGCCACTGTAAAATGCTAGAGGGGCTTTTACATTAAAAATAGCCGCAAGTTGATATTACAGTGTTTAGGAAACTGACATAATCCACATGCTGCATTCACTTTAGCCTTCTGAAAATCATTTATCTTAACCTGAATTTCTAACAGCGTAAAGGTCTTAAAGTGCACTATCTTTTATCTTTTTTCCGTTAAAAACATCTGGAGGAACCTGTTGGAAATTCATGAAAGTTTTTTTTTTACAGCAGCAAAAGAAAGGTTTGCATGAAGAGGTTCATATTATCTACAATTGGAATTGGATTCTGTTGATGAACAATGTCCAGGTTGCAGGACTCATGACCCTCGGGGCTCCTAAATATTGAAAAATGGCTCCCTAAGGTCTCTGATTCAAAGACCGTGTTGGAGCAAGTGACCTTGCAGAAGCCCACCTTCTTAAATCCTTCAGATGTGTTTTAGCCCTTTAGGTCTGCGCCCCAAAGAATCCGGCTAAGCCTTACCTCCAGATGAACACAGCACCGTGCGGTGAAATTCGAGACACTTAATGAAACCGCTTTCAGCAAAAGAAACATTTACTCAAATCTCTTCAAGATTAAATGAGTAAGAAAATCTGTTTGCTTTATGAATGAGAAAGATGGTTACATTTAGTGTGGGTGTGGAGGCATGCTGAAGTAACAAAGTAAATTTAAGTACTCTAACAGTACGCATTAATAATGAGTCTTATGATATTTTCATGGTATGACAACCTTGAGGTAAAATACCACTAAACCATCATGTTCATACAAATATATGTACCATAGTTCAATTTCTTTTATATGAAACAGAACAGCAACAATCATTGCTATTGCTTCAAAAATAATCTTGCGTTGACATCATATTAATATTCAAACATTTATTCACGAATCTATCCAATATATTAGAATATAACTTACTTACTTAGATACATGAAGCATAATATATAGATTAATTACACACAGGTGGAAGTCTGAAAGACTTCATTTTTGTTAATTATGATGATTTTTCCATTTATAGGTAATGAAACAAGACATTTACAGTTAGAATATTACATCACACCATAATAAAACACAAATAAAGCCGAAATGTGGGATAAGTGAAACGTGTATTTATTACCTGCTTAAGGTGTGTTTTTCTCAAAAAGTCCTTTTAATCTGACAAATGTGACTTTTTGGAACACATTTAAATTCACTGAATGTGACTGCATTAATATTTAATTTGCAAACTGAAGCATTTGTGCATGATATCTTACATGTTTGTTGTTTTGCTTTTTATAAAGTAACAAAGCATAATAAGCTGCTTTTAACTAGATAATTAATTGGACTATTTGCTCCTGTAGCCAACTTGCAGTCAGCTCCTTTACACACTTGCCACTGATAGTTTCAAAATACTGCAATACATGATGAGCAGTGAAGTGCTTTAGTCTCCGAGCAATGACTTTAATTTATTTGCCACTGGAAACAGACAGATTTGTCTTTCTTGTAAGTAAGGGAAAAGAGCAATAACATTTTCACTGAAAGCTGACCTGCAGTGTGCAGCGATTGATGGAGAGAGGGGCGGGGGGGCAGAGCTGCTTGTGCTTATGGTGGACACTGATACTGTTTCTGTTTGAGACAATATGACAGAACCTATCATAACCTATACCACATATGTGTGCAAACACTAGTGTGTTGTCAGGGTAACAGACCCAGAAAAGGAAACTCAAACATCTCTTTCCCTTGCAAAACTCTTCATTTCATTTTTCATTGATCCCAAAATGTTCCCAGGTCAGAAAAGAAATATACATCATCATCAGGGTCTGGAGGATTTGAGGCATCCCGATCAGATGACCCAGATATTTGAAGTGATTCTTTTTGATTTGGAGGAACATAAGTTCTTCTCTGGGTTCTGCCCTGCTGACTGGGCTCCAGTCTCTAAGCCTGAGTTCAACTGTGGAGGAAGCTAAATTCAACTCTTTGTATCTGAAATCTTGTTTTGGTCGTGATTTATATCTTACTACATTTTTTTTTTCTTCATAACAACAAGTCAGAGCTCCTTTAACAACAAAATATGGGTGAAAAAATGTAGAAATATTTATCATTGTAAAATATCTTCAGGGTCAGAAATAAAAAAGAATTCAGCTCAATTAGAGAAGCACTGCTTTAGCAGAGCCTGCACTCACGCAGTGTCACAATTCCAGTGTCAGACTTTTTTCTTTCTGTATACTTCTGGTAAAGTAAGGCAATTTGTTTCTCCTGACAGAGAGAGCCGTGAGGGTGTTACGTAACCTTCCAGCACCTTTTGCTTGTTTCACTCTATTTCAGACACTGAAGCTCTCAGACTGCTGTCCTGTACATTTATAGAAGCATTCCCAAGTCTTTGGTTTCGACATACTAATCTACTGTTTATTTACTCTCTGGGCTGAATTACCCCACAGTCCGATGAGATTTCTTTTTTTTTAACCAAGACCTGAGCTGGCCCTATTTGAAGATTGAATGGAGAACCTGAAGGATCAATACAATTCAATAATGTCCCTGTGGGTATTTGTCTCAACCTGAAATTGCTTCACCCTGCAAGCGCCGCGGCTCTATAGTTCCAAGTTTGTGACATTATTTTCCTAATTCAGATTTTAGATCCAGGCCTTGGATACATCAGCTGAATTTTCTCTTGGTTTTTCTTCAGCCTGGTATATGGGCGTTTCTAGCTTTGGGTGTTAGCTGCACTTTCAAAACGAGGGTCCGAAGGAAACAGGGGCTGCACCTGTTGTTCCCTGTGGCCGCTGTGTGGTGGGCTTAGCACCTGCTCGCACGGCTGTCTGTGTGGCTGTCTGTGTGGGCAACAGGGAAACCATTCACAGCCGCTCAGACGGCTGCCTGCAGCCCCTCTCCCTCGGTGCTGGTTCGCTCAGGGCTTTCTGCGCCATCATTTCTTTTTCTGTATTTTTACATTCTCTGCCGATCCCTGTGTGGCTTGCACGCCGTGGTCGCTCTCTGCCACACTTTATCCTTTGTGCGCTCGATCTGTCTGTCTGTGTTTCTGTCTCCCTGTCTCCTCCTTCCCTCCCGCTCCTCTTTATTTCGCGATGCCAGACATTTCTTTTTTCTTTTTTTTTTTTTTTGAATATCAACAGTAACACAAACATGAACCGCAGCAGCTGGGAGCTGTTACGGTCCCGCTGTTGAACTCAATGGCTTTTAGTATAAAAGACAAAGTTGTAGGAAGAAAAAATCCATGCAGAGTAACAACTAAATCACTTCAGGAAGAGCTGAATGTGAGCATTTCACCCAGACCAGAGAAGTAGGGAGCGTGTGGGTGACTACAAGCAATTTAGTTATTGTAGCTGTAAGACATTTTGGACAATGAGCATAATTCAAATTACTCTTGACTGCAGAGGCAGCTCTTATATGAATGGGGGGCTAGGCAAGACAGCCCACAGCACCCAAATGTAACCAAGGGAAAGCACATTTCTTCCTGCAACAAAGGTTATTCTGCAAAAAAAGACAATTTTTAATCAGAATGATATGTGAAATGAGTCTCATTCTGACATGTGCTGAAACTCACTCAAAGTGAAAAATGTCATTACTGAAAATGTAGCTTAGAAACCCAGCTCACAGTTTGTAAATGCATTCAGGGGCAAAAACCCTGAGAAACATCTCCTGTGGTGTGTAGAAACTAAAATTCAAGTGTTTGCCCATAATGGCCGCTGGTGAACTTGGAGAACAAGAGAAGCTTGGAAGCTTGAAAACATCATGTCTACTGTGAAGTACAGCGGTGGCACCATGATGTTGTGTTGCTTTCTTTATGTTTTCTCAAACAATGTCTCAAAGAATCTCAGGTCACTCTGAAACAGTCCGGTTCAGGTTTGACCAGTCTCGATTAGATGATCAGCAGCAGTTCAGAGAATCAGACACCACCTTCAGCCAAGCCGGCTTCCGCGTGCACAACACTAAATCCCCATTGACTGTACATGCAAATACAGAACGGAAAACTCCTTAAGAGGTCCAAATAACAGATTAAGGGAGGAACAGCGTACAGCTTTTACCTCCGATGAATGCTACGGCCTCAGAGCTTTTCTGTTTAGCTGAGTTTCTGTCATATAAGAACAAACTAGAACAACTTCTTCTGTTAACTTCTACTAAATGTAGAAGGTATTCCTAGACCAAAGCTGCTGCATGTCTTCTTTGTCCTGTCAAAAATCCCAGTTGGTCGTGGCAGATGGCCTCTAGCACTGAGCCAGGTTCTGCTGGGGGCTTCTTCTAGTTACAAGAGAGTCAGTCCTTTGAGATGTCACCATGTGATTGCTGAGTATGAGTGATTACTGCAAAGCCAGTAGAATAAAGGACTTGATACATTTAAATGGGATTCTTTTATGAAAGCAACATATTAGCAACTGGCTGTATGAACCTGTTTCCGCAGCATAGTGTTATAGGATGTAATTTGAATGCATGCAGTTGTTTTGATTATTTATTTCCACATAGAGATTGGATGTGTTTGTCATGTAAAGTGCCTTGAGATTACATTTGCTGTGACTTGGTGCTAGATAAATTCATATAAACTCATGGCGCCCCTGAGATCCTGGTTCCCTGGGTGGGGAGCCACATCGACTCTATCCACACGCAGCTGCACAGCATGTCAGAGGAGCAGGTGAGGGTTTTGTTTTGCTCTCCCGATTTCTCTGAATATGTAGGTGTAGACCTTAGGGGGACTGTTTTTCAATAACTTAAAATGTATCACGACTCATTTATTCATATTTATTTCAACCTTTTATCACTATGATTTATCCCGCTGATTTCTGCCGCCTGCCCTACCCCTCAGCTGTAGTGTGTGACTAATGACATAATCAATTGCCTTTATGGCTTCCAAATCATCACATCTGACCTTTTCTGTTGTTAACATAAAACCTTGACCATGCACTTTATAAGACGTCATCAATTTACCCAGCAGGGACAATAAAACATAACACATGAAGGTGACAAGGCTCATTTAGATCAAGACCCATGATCCAAAAGGGAATTATAATCCAAATAGGATTTGTGATCAGGCTTGGTGCTCATCTCTATAATCCTATTTTGCATGACAAAAATATTACAAAAGCCCACAGTTACAGTCAGTGTGCAACACGTGAAAGAGCCAACGACGTGCAACAAAGGCGTGCACAAAATATGTTAATACCACAGCAAACTTGCAGCAGACACAAAGACCAACTCGAACCCACCAGGGTCCAGACGGTGCCGGAGACAGACCTATTTGTTTACTTGGAGACTATTAAAATGCACCATTGCTTTGGTACTAATAAAAACTGCGCACTTACACCTGATCACCCTCCCACCCACCTACCCACCTACCTCCCACCCCGTCCTCCTCGTCTAAGCGTCTCTCAATCCCACCATTTGGCACACTCACCGCACCAGATGGCCAGGTATGGGGAGGCTGGAGCAGGTGCCAACCCGCCCTCTCTGTCGTTCTTGTTTCCCTCAGTGGAGAAAAGGGTGACGGCTGCAGCAGCTCTCCTGGTATCCAAGGCTCTCTGGAATAACGCTCCTCAGCCGCACCTCACCTGCCTCTTCCCTCTACGACTCCGGCGCGTCGCCGAGGCATCACCGTTTATACTGAGCGCGTTCAAAACGCCCAGGCAACTACAAATCGTTTTCGGGTTTTTTTTTTTCTCTCCCCGCACACTCTCTCTCTGGAGAGTAAGAGTCTTTTTTTTTCTTCTTCTTCTTCTTCTTCTTCTTCTTCTTCTTCTTCTTCTTCTTCTTCTTCAATGCGTAAACAGCGACTTACTGACGGTGTCTGTAGTCCAGGTCCGTTTTCTTTCCCGGCAGCCTTGTTCCAGACCCTTTTATATGTATATATAAAAACAAAACCACCAAACCCCGCAGTGAAGTCCTCTGTCATGCAGGGAGGGACCAGCACCGGGTACGGCTTTGAAATCACTGGTCAGCAGAATGTAATCCCCTTTGTAAATTTACAGTGGCGAGGTGAAATGTCCAGCGCAGAGCAGGCACGGTGACAACAGGGGCCCATAATTCACACCCCCTGAAACAGAGTCCTGCAGTGGATCAATGATGAATGGAGGAGCACCCTCTCTCTCTCTCTTTCTCTCTCTCTCTTTCTCCCTCTCTCTCTCTTCATCTCTCGCTCTCTCAAACACACATTTTGTGGCAGGCTATTATTGAGTTTGATAATATTAACAAAAGTGAGGTAAAGGGCTAAAATAAAAGCTTCAAGGGGAAAACCAATAACGCATTAATTAACAGGCAACATTTTTGTAAAGTCAATAAACAGCCCTGTAAATAATCCACATCTTGTCAAAAGCGTAATAAATGTGACAGATTAGGTTTATTGTCTTTGAACAATAGGACACAGATGGACGCTGTTTAAACCAGAGCTTAAACAAACAAATGCATGTCGAAATAAAGGCACCCTGGATCTGGATCACTAAGATAATGAGCCGTAGGTTTTAGTTACTGATAAATTTGCATGCATGAATGCTAACAGCCCCTCTGTCTGCCCCCACCCACCACTCACAGCAGCAAACAACATTAAATGTTCCACATAAATCTCAGCTTCAACAAAGCTGGGAAATTCAAGTCATATTAATGAACAGATAAAAAAAAAAAAACATTACATTTTTATTATTGTAAATTGTAACAAAGAAGTACAATTTCCTTTTATTCCTATTCAAATGAGCTAAAATAATACACAAAAAACTCCTCAAACATCTCATGGCTAAAACTGAGGACAGAAACAAACTTTTATAATGCAGTTCAGATTTGATGTATCTAAATTTTCAAGATTATAAACAAAAGTTATTGATATGCCCTCAAGTTATCTTCTCTGCAGTTGGAGTTATGACATTTTTTTTCTTAAAATATGGGAGCAAGCAAGGAAGAACAGGAAGTTTCTTAACAGCATGACAAAAATATTAATTTTCAATTGAAGTTGATCCCCCACAGGGTGGTGGTGAGTCAAAGTTCACACATTCTGGTGATATCAAAAATCACCAGAATGTATGTTTTACACTGTTTTAAATATACATAAATATAAATACAAGCTTAACCGAAAAGCAAATAACTACAGTCTCTATTAACAGAGGAGGCATATTTATCTCATTTAATTTTATTTTGCTGTTATATTCTCCAAAAGCCTTTCTTATTCCTCAAGACAACATTGGGAGACTTGTTATGAACTCAGTCATATGATTGCTCTTAGGTACAAAGGAAAAGAATACACAGTGCCCTAAGATTAGGAAACTTTAACAATATTTCTGCAATAGCAGCATATTCTCTCGCTAAAAAAAGACACGCTGCATTTCCCTGAACTTTAAAGTTTATTCAATTCTCCTTCCTTATCGTCTTCACTGTGGATTGGGGCAACAAATATATTTAGGATTGTAGCACTTGATTCATTGTTCTGCTCCATAAATGGGCAAGTTTAGAGCTTTTTAGGAGTGGCTGCAAAAAAAAAAAAAAAAAGGAATGCCCAATGAAAACAGGAAGTCATGGATTACTAATTAAACAGGACTAAAAATATATTAAATAAGCCCAAATAAAACAGCATGTACCCCGCAACTGGATCCCACAATGATACAGCAGAGAGTGCAACAGCAACACATAAGAGACATTGCAGAAAAAAAAAACCACCAACTGCATGAACTTTGACTTGCTTAAAGAAATGGATGTACTCAGACAGACATGTTTGGATCAATGCAAACAGAATCAATAAAAGACAAAAGGACAAACTATTGCAGTTCTCACTTTTGAAGTCCTATATTTACCAGATGACAGTGCAGAGGAGTGGCTGATGATCATGAGCACAAAGCACACAATGGTTCTTTATGTGATAGTCTGAGAGCTTGGGCAAAGAGGCACACATGATGTTGGAAGTGGTAAGAAAAAATAAGTTTAATTTTTAAATTATTAGCAGTTTCTTAAATGCAATCAAAGTATAGCAGATTGTCCTTACAGAAAGTAGTAATCTACAAAAGTATGCAGATGACTAGTGTGATTCCTAATTAGTACTGATTAAAAATGTGGTGATTCTTCTTGTGTAATAATATTTCACCTTAAATTAAATATTCATACTATTATTTTAGTGTCCTAAATCTGTGTTGTTATCAATATTGTATGACACATTTTATTTGGACCATTTTACAGAAACACATTACTTTCTTTTTTTTGCATCGTTTTGAACTTTGCCATTCCTTTCACAGTAGTTTCTCATGTCTGAATGTGCAGTTTTATTATATGATTCAGCTCCATTTGTATGCTGTACACGGAAAGCCTTAGAAGTAGAAGTTAAGCTGAGATTCATGAGAAATTTCATACATTTTTGAATATGGTGTAATTGGTAGAATCGTCTTTTAAATTGAATAACTGGGCCAAAATGGTTTAAGTATCCTGAGAGAAGTTAGTGTGATTCAATACAAAAATGCTTTCTGGAGTTAAATGCTGTTGTAATTTAAACTGTGCAGAAGGATATTCTGTTACAATCTGTGTTACAGAGGTTGGGAAGAAGCCTCTGTATAAATACATGCTTGACTTTTTAAGATTTATTAACATATTTTTTTTGTCAATAACTTAATTTCTCTCAGCCATTTTTTTTGTGCGTGTTCCCATTTTGGGGTCTGAAACTCAGGTGTATTATGAAATGAAAAACAAAATGTTTTACTCCCTAAAGACAACATGTATCGTAAATGTATAATGGTTAAGCTCTAGAACTGAATAAAAATCATTTCTGAATAGAGAAAGTTTGTAATAAACTGGACATTTGTAATAACACAAGATTGTGAGATCCAGGGAAAACAAACAGGAGGTGCTGCAGTTGAAGCATCTTTGCTTAATTCAAACTTTAAGTTGTCAAATGATCAACAATTCTGGTCAGTCACAATCACTTCAATATGAACCTGAACAATGCAAAATATTCTTGATTTTAATGGAACTTTGTCCCATTCATATTGATAGAACTGATGTAACGGAATCAGATTTTTAAGCCTGTCTTGCTTGCAAGCACCTCTTCAGCTTTTGCTCAAAAATTTTCCTTGTAACTGAGATTCGTGATCTAGTGTAACTTTTTCTGTTAAAAGGAAATTCTCCTTTCCACTGTTACCACATGAATGCCCAGCTTGACGGATTGCTGTAAAGGTAATAATGCCACCTTACTAGCTTGATGCAATTAGCTGGGCTTTATGAAAAAGAATCTTTTGACAACTATAATAATATACTTTATTTGTACAAGCTGATTTCGTTCTAAAGTGCCGTCAGATAACATTTGTTGTGAAATGCCATCATATAAATAAACTGAACTGCATTAATTGCCACTCCCAAATATCGACTTTGTTGTTCTTAACACACTCGTCTGCCAAACATGGCGGTCTTTGTCTCGATGTGTATTTACAAATTGTAATTAGGCTTTTTTTATGTTCCTGTAGTGTAATGGATTGGACAATGACAGTCTACTGAAAGCTTCAGCCAACATCTTCACAAGGTCTTTTTTGTTTTGTTTGTTCAGGGGTTGATATGTACTTGACACACTAAAACAGGCTCATGAGATAGTCAAATAGGTGTAGATTTATTCAAAAACAGCAACATACCCCTTTTTATTTACTGCTTCTGAGTACATATAGGACCTCTCCATCCCGCCTATCGTCCTGCTGTGAATCGGTAAACGTTCAAACGTTCACCTTGCTTCAAGGTGAACGTTTCAAGTCATATATCATTAGCCAGCTATGATATACGGAACAGGATTAGGGCCTCTTCCGTATATAGAATGAGACTTTAATTCTGATTAAAGTCTCGTCATAAATACTATACATTTGTATACAGTACATAAATACTGTATACGCTTTGCATGCACAAACCTTACACTTTGCACACAATATCAACCCCACTTGAGTGCTGTACTACTAAATGCCTGGGGGGGCGAGTCACATTCCCCATTACTCATACAATCTGGGAAGCGTCATCTCCCGTGTACATCTTTCGGTACGTAATGAAATGTTTAAGTCACAGAGCCCGGTTTGTATTGCTTTGGAATGATATTTGTCTATAAAGGGTGAACAGCGCTAAACTGCATCAGAGAAAAAAATATATATACAAGAATACATTTGATGTTTCTTCTTCTTTGTAAACAATATATATGAAAAATATTTACAATATATTCTTATTTAGTTTAGTTTTAATATGTAGCTTTGTTGCCTGGTTGAATGAGGATTTGACGCTCGTACGTCACTTCCGGATGAAGTCGGGCAGTAGTAAAAAAAAAAAAAAATCTGGTAGCCATGAATTTCAGCTAGCTTGCCACCGACAACTGGTTGGTACACTTGAGTAAGTCCATCCATGTCAAGACACAAGAAGGATTTTCGTAGTCCTACGCTGCTTCTGAGTACATATAGGACCTCTCCATCCCGCCTATCGTCCTGCTGTGAATCTGTAAGTAGGTCGCTTTCAGACGGCCAAGCTAACGAGCTAGCAGCAGCAGCCGCCGCTAGCTGGGCAACCTGCTAGCGGTAGTGATGGATGGATTTGGCTGCTAAATACAGAGGTTCTGGTGATCAGTTTGACTTCAATCGTGCTGGCTTTCTCATCGCCTGTATATCCTAATATTACGGACTAAATTCAACGCTTTATGTCATGTTTAAAGCAGTTTTCATTAGCATGCCAGTGAGTCTGTTTTTGCTGAGATGGTGCTGTGAGTATTATCCCTGTTTACCCTTGTCAAAAGCATCCGATGTCATGCAATTTATTGCCTATTGTTCATAGAGACCAAAAGTTTGCTTTCATAGGAGTATTCGTAGAAGTAATCCTTGTTATATCGAGTCCTTAAAATAGATTCACCTGTGTGATCTGTGATTTTAAGAATTTTTAAATATGTAGTTTACTATAATATTAGACTGTAATACAAGAAGGTGTAGGTTGTCTGATTGTTTGTATTTAGTACGCTGTTCAATTTCAGCAAATCATTTTACTTTCACTAGGATCTGGCTGGCTCACTGAAGAGACTGCAAGACGTTGGTGCAGAGCTTTTCCAGTTAACTTCAACAAAAAAGGATTTCTAAATACAGGTATGTGTGCCATTTATCAAAGTAGGTATGTTGGTAACCTTTTCAAAAGGATGGTATGGAAAAACAAGTCATTTAATCTGGACAAATATTTTAAAAAATATATTTTATTAATAATATGATAGTGTGTAGGTTGAAAGGTTAAGGTTGTTTTAAAAGTTAAAATTCTTGAGTAATTTATGTTTCCCTAAGGACACTGAAATATGTAAAACGTTCAGACTTATTATTAAAAGCAACAGAAAGTATTTTTCTCAACATAAAATGCAGCCTGCTTTTATTTTTTTTTTTAATAATCTAAACATTATTTTTATAAATAAATACTCAAAATAAAGATGAAAATTGGACCTTGCACAGGCCAATTTAGCACATGCTTGAGTGGTGGACTGGTTTATTTAGGAAATGTTGACTCTTAGAGTAAGTGTGCTCAAGTTCAGCCATCGAGAGCTATCATTCTGTCACTTTTAGATGAATCTCTGTTCAAGCATGCCTGAAATCCCTCACCAGGATTCATTTAGATTTGTTAACCAGCAGTTAATTTGATTCAGGTGTGCCGGAGAAGGGATGCATCTAAAAGTTGCTGGATTGCTACTGGACTTTGTTACCTCTGCTTTAAAGACTATTGGGTTTGTTTAAAAAAACAAAAAAACACCACCCTTTTTCAGAAAAATATAGCATGAGAGCTTCAGACCAAAAATTCAACAACAAACCCCTTGCTATGTTAATAACTGGGATGACAAAATTGATTGCAAATGATATATAAGGATTCTTAGAAGTACAAAAACTATCTAAGTGAATATGGTTGCATATCTGAGCAAAAGGAGCAAACACGAAGAATTTTTTGGTTTGGACATTTTATTTATCTTGGTGTGCTAATTTCTTGGCAGGCAACATGTGCCTCTGAAATCACTGCCGCCTACACTCTGGTGTTGGATCAAATCCTCCCTAACTTATTTTTCTTTAGTTCTTTTTTGTGTAATCTTATAGCTTAGAACACAGTTTTGTTTCTCAATTTACAACACTGGAACATTGATGTCAGTTATATTTTTGTTGCTGCTCTATATTGAGAATAAAAATGTGGCGTTTCTAAATTGTATTACATTTGCAGGATGGGTCTGCAAAAAATGGCATTCTAACATTTTAACAATGCTTACTTGTTTCGTTTCAAAACAATTAATGCGACCCAATACTATGTGATTTAGATGTTACCTTTATAAAACGTTAGACAATGCGCTGTTCTAATACTTTGCAACTTCTAAAAATCTAATTACTTTTGTGAGATTAAACTTCACACTCTTCTCCAGGCTGAACTTTAATATTTAGATTAAAATATCAAATTTGGGTGATTGTTTTCTTCTGAGAAACTTTTCAGGTTCTCTTTTCTTATACTGGTTATAGGAGTAAAGAAAAAAAAATCTTTGCCTTTATTAAAATTGACATAATCTAAAGCAAAGCATTAAGGAGTAAAACAGCATTGAAATACTAAATATAAATATGCTACAAGCTGATCCACCTACAAATGTATCAAAACAGACAGTAAGTAAGATAGCATTAACACTAAAACAAACTGCTTTGCATGAAAAATCTTTTAGTCCATTAATAATTGGAAGTCCATTGAAGATTGCGGCTTTGCGTTAAAGCAGTTATATCTTTACAAACAAAAGGCTGTCCTATAGAAACTTCTAATTGTTGACAATATTTGATCCTAACAAAAAACGTCAACTCCATTGAAAGACACACCAATAATGAGCGAATTAAGGAGGGCACTATTACAATGATAACCTAAGGCATGTAATCCAAAATGTTTTCATTAAACTGTATGGCCCATTAGTTTAAGTATACACATGGCATTTATTTTATTAAAGTACCACACAGAGACTTGGTGTTTGCAAATTTCTTCACTAAAAGGCCCAGCATGGTTGGGCCAACGTGTCAGAATCAGCCTTCATTGTCGCAGCTTCTTGATGAAAATCTCATAATTTTGTTCTCAGCCTCATGTCGTCCACCCCTTCTTGTCACAACTCCCCTGACGAACGTATCACCACCCTCTGCAGGTGAAATTATTGTGTGATTGGTCAGAATCTTGTGGGCATGTTTGTTTATTCGGAAAAGCGCTTGGTCAGCATTGTGCATCTTGCTATCCATCTGTCGCTCCTATTGGACCAAAAACATTGAAATCCCCTCTGCATTCTAACATTTTAGAATGCACCCGCTGCATTTACCCGGTGCAGCGGGTAAATGCTGACCATTTAAATAACTTGGATCCGTAACTTGGAGCATCATTAGTTTGACCACAGACATTGACAAGGAGTTTTGGTCCATTCTGATGCATTTCAGGCCATTGTCCTGCTGCAAACCCCAATTGTGCTTGAGCGGAGGGTCATTAACTATGGTCTGACCGTTAAATAATAAAGACAACTGTTGTTTTCTGGAGAGAAGAATTTATGGCTGTAAATAAGGTCAGTCGTCCAGGTCCCGAAGCAACAAAGCAGCCCAGATCATCTCATCACCACCACTATGTTTAGCCCCTTCTTCATGTCAGGTCTTACTGTAGCTAGTTAATGTCTAATTTGATTCTGACCAGGTCATGAGTAAATATGGGCAGGAATGTGGGTGGAACGTGAGCACGCAGGAGCTGCGCTCGACACTCCGATGTCATTTGCTGCGACATTTATCATCGGAGAACCTCGAGGTTGTGATTTTGTTGAACTCAAATAAATCCAGATATTTTATTTTGTCTTTAAGACAAACATGCAAAAGAGCCAAGTAGTTAAGATTGAAGTCTAAAATGATGCTACATGTCATCTTCCTCTTGAGTGTTAAAATGGCTGACTCAAATGAACCCAAATAGTTAATTTTGTCTTATAGAAATTCATTACTTGTGTGGCTTTGTAGCCTCCACAGGACGGTCACTAATCAGGAAAACAGAACAAATAATTGAGACAACTGTTGTTTAAAAATGTAATTTCATTCACAAATATTTGCATCTAGAATTTATTTTATCGTCATTAAACTAAATTTAGTTCATTTGTCTTTTTCCCCATTTGCAGTGATTAATATGTTATAGTCTGTAATTCATTAAGTATTGCTAAGCAAACATTTAGTTTGCTAAATGTACTTTTCCCATTTAGTTCTGTCACTAAATGGGAAAAGTGTGAGACTGAGAACGTGTGAGAAAAGCATTTTGACTTCTAAATGTTGTCAGGGATCATGTGTTAAATCAATAAAGTCTAATAAAAAGCCTTTCTCCATCTCCCTCTCTCCTCCCTATTGTCCAATATCTTGTGACATCCTGTGTCCCCGTGGTTATTACTAATATTTCATAGTCGGTGATAAATGTGTCATTGAGGTAGGCTGCTTTTCCAGTGGGTCAGATGACAACATGCCAAATTTCTCTACAGATGTGTTATTGGAAGGACCACTGTATCTGTATACACTGGTGTTTATACTTGATAGAGCTATAAAGAATCAGATCAGTGAAAATAATTATCGTGAGGTATTGGCTTTTATCAACTCCTGTGTTTTGTCGATCATGTGCAAAAAAACATAAATTCAATTTATTTGGAATAATGAGAGTTTTGTGCTGTTGCAAAAAACAGTTCATTTTAGATTTAAAGTTTTTCCATAAAGGGTTAAGGTATATGTTTATTTACTTTATTATTTATCAGAAAATTTGGAATAATGATAATTCTGAACGCTCCAGACCTAGATGGTTTATAATGTTGTGTAGCAGTAGTCGGAATGTGAACAGGGATTTAAGTAAGTTCTGTCTCTAATGGCGTCAGCACAGCCGGGTTTAGACTTCAGAGCAAATCCAAAGTTGTCAATCGTTGTTGCAGCATACAGTGATCAACATTAGTTTAGATTGCTCTTCTTTTGCCGTAGTCTCCCTTTTCTGCAGAGCACACATTTGCAGAAGCTGTTACTGTAATCGTGTTAATGCATTTGTGAGAGTCCAAAATCCTGTCAACAATAACAGAATAATCCACATCTGTCAAGTTAGAATTAATTGGCATTCAGTGGTGAGCTTTTGTTGCACTTTGAGTAAAGCGAGTAGCCATCTTTTTATTGTTGTCTTTTCTTGTGGCTTTTCCTGCTCTTTTCTCTCTTCAGTATTCTAATCATCTTTTTTTCCTTTACTTATTCTAAAATGAACTGATTCAGATGTTTTTATTGAATACAAAATACATTGTTTTAAAGTCTCAAAACAATGTATTTAAAAAATATTTTGAAGCATTCTTTTTGAGTCATCTCACGTCACTCAGTTGGACTCACAAATATTGAGCCAACCTTACGGACAAAATAGAGCATGTTTGTATAGGTAATGCTAAGTCCCAATATTGCTCAGTGGAGTTCCTCTGGGGTCATTCCTTGGATCCATATTATATAAACTTTTCCATTTGTTTAAATTGTAAGGTCATTCACTGCCTGCCCTGGAGTTGCATTCATTGCTATGTAAATTAAACAAAATTTTATGTGAATACTAAAGCAACTATTTATTCAGTTTCTTATACAAACAATGGTAGATGTTATACAATTGTCAAGAAGAAATTTTAATATGTCAGTCAAAAAAACATGTGAACTAGTTTGAAATAATTTTGTTTTTCATATGTTTAATATTTTTGCTAATTTGCTGTCTCTCCTCTTTAGATTTGTGCCAGAAGATGAACGGCCTGTCCATACGAGAGCTGTGCTGCCTCTTTTGCTGCCCCCCCTGTCCCAGCCGCATTGCAGCCAAACTGGCTTTTCTCCCTCCAGAGCCCACTTACGCTTTGCTCCCCGACCCAGATCCTGGATCTGGAGCAACAACCGTGTCTGCCGCCAACTCTGGAGCTGCTCCCCCGTCACTCGGAGCGCCGGGACTGCGTTCGCGGCTGGGTAATGCCAGTGGATCAGACAGAGGAGGTGGTGGAGGAGGTGGCGGTGGTAGTGGCGGTGGAGGAGGAGGCGGAGGCGGCGGCAGTAGTGGCGGTGCTGCCACTACCAGCAGCAGTATCAGTGGGCCCGAAGGCAGGTGGAAATTGCACCTCACAGAAAGAGCCGAGTTCCAGTATTCACAGAGAGAACTGGATGTGACCGACGTGTTCCTGACCAGATCTAGCCGAGGGAATAGGGTTGGATGCATGTACATACGTTGTGCTCCCAATGCCAGGTGAGACATGAATCACCACTGTGAGACTGACGACGCTCAGATGTGTGCTTCATAAACTTGTTAGCAAGCCATCAGCATTATACACCAAATTTCAGGTGTGAGTTTCCAGTTTTAGTGCTTCACTTCCTTACATCCTTCTCTTCCCTGTCTGTCGCTCAGGTTCACAGTGTTGTTCTCACATGGCAATGCCGTAGACCTGGGTCAGATGAGCAGCTTCTACATCGGCTTAGGCACCCGCATCAACTGCAACATCTTCTCCTACGACTACTCAGGCTATGGTGTTAGTACTGGCAAGCCATCTGAGAAGAACCTTTACGCAGACATCGATGCTGCGTGGCACGCCCTGCGCTCTCGGTAAGGAGACAAGATTCATTTTAATCTAGCTGGTGACTCAAATTTTAACCCCGACTGGCTCTTTTTTTATCTTTTTTAATTTTTTTTTTTTTTTTTTTACAGTGACTCATTTTTAGGGCTCTAAAAATGTGCCACTTAGACACTTTCTCTTGTAAAGAAGTTATGAGAAAAAAATTTAATTCTTGTGTGACATTTATTCACACAAGTTTCTGCCTTACAATCTCAATACGCTAGTACACAAGTAAAACTACTAAAAAGTACAAATATAAAAACAGAACCAATAAAATGATGCAGTGATGTCACAGTTCAGTATGAATATTGAGTAAACAAATTTATTTTGTGAGGTCTGTAGATAAAATATAAAAGCAAAGAAAAGAAAAGACACACTCATCACACAATGTGTTGGTTGTAATTTATTTAAATTGCAAAACTTGTTCATCTCTGGTATTTGTAAAAGTATTTGTTGACCACATTATTCAAAAAAAAGTTTTGTTCAGGTCTTTTTGCTGTTTTATTCTGTAATTTTTTGGCTTGTTTTACAGGTATGGCATCAGCCCTGAAAATATCATCCTGTATGGACAGAGCATTGGCACAGTGCCCACTGTAGATTTAGCATCGAGGTTCGAGTGCGCTGCGGTGGTCCTTCATTCTCCTCTCACGTCTGGCATGAGGGTGGCCTTCCCTGACACAAAGAAAACTTACTGCTTTGATGCGTTCCCCAAGTAAGTTCCTCACCTCAGGCATAAATAGGAAATTTAAAAAAAAAAGCAACTCATGAATAAAATTTCTAAAAGCAACACAGTAGCTAAAATCTATATCAAGTTGAGAAGATTCCTTGCAGGCTTAACGGCATCTTTGGCATCCTGTTGTCAAAGTAAACTAATTGTTCTAGTCCAGATAGATTCTGGACTATGGTGCACATTCTATTGTGTGCATCATGAATGATGTTTTGTAAAAAAAAAAAATCATTTAAGATTATTATTATTGTCAAAAAATAATTTTACATTTTTCAATAGTGACGCAAAAAGCATTTAAAGTACAGTATGCTCATAAGTAGAAGTGCACTAAGAATTACCAGAAATGATTAACAGCAGGGACCAGTTAGTCAGAAAGTAAACAGAACTTTTCATTATCCTCATTGCTAGTAATGGTTCTACTTACATCGACTCGTGTCGTACTGCTCAGTGAAAACGAGGCAGCAGTTTGAAACAACACTCTTTGGCGTTGCCGCTTTTACTGAAGGAGGAAGACTCAAAGTTAGCTATTTTTGATTTGTTGGATTGAAATCAACTTTCAGTTTAGTCTTTTTTCCCCCTTTCTTTCAAAAGTATGAAATACAAACAAATGGTATGCTTTTTCATATTTTAGGAATTTAGTAGTGACTTTTAATGAAACAATTGTGTTCTATCAGACTCAAAAAAACTACACGTTTTTTATTCTGTCGTCTTTAAGAAAAACTGTTAAATGTATATTAATTTAAGCATGTGGTGAATGTTGTTAGAGATGAAGTAACAGCCTGGGGGAAAAAAAACCCTGCAACAAGGTTAGAATTGTTTGTTTTTAATTAAATGCAGAAGATAGATTGGTTTTTCCCATTGAGGCTCCAAAACAGTCATTTGGAAACAAGGTTGTATTTGAGTAGATATCTTTAGAAAATGAATGCTGACTGCATCTGTTTAATTATTTTTCCTTTACTTGTAGTTTTACCCTGGCATATATTGTAGGACCATTTCTTGATGATTTTATACTCAGTCTTTTTTTGACTGGAGAAAAATACACAAAATTCTTACAGACGTAATCCGATATACTCGAGACGCATTGCATGTGTAAAATTACCGATCTTGCATTAAAATGTGGCTGAAATGTGCACGGCACCTTAGAGCAGTAATGCATAAATCTCTTCCAGCATCGAGAAGGTTTCAAAGATCCCATCTCCAGTGCTCATCATTCACGGTACAGAAGACGAGGTGATCGACTTCTCCCACGGCCTCGCCCTGTTCGAGCGCTGTCCAAAGGCCGTGGAGCCCCTGTGGGTGGAGGGGGCTGGCCACAACGACATCGAGCTTTACAGTCAGTACTTGGAGAGGCTACGGCGTTTCATCAACCAGGACCTGGCTGCGCAGCACACCTGAGAAACAAGCAGCCTCTACGTGTTTGTATCTATGACACTGTGTATGTGGGTGTGTGTGTGTGGAAGCATGTTTGCAATGAACGCGCGAATGATTTTGGTCACATCTGTGTGTCTTTAAAGCAGCACACCTACAGGTTCAACACAAACACGACCTACGTTGTGTGTCCTGTTTTTAAAGGTGACAACATTTTTTAAAACGTCATTAGCTTTATACATTTGTACAGTGTTGGTGAAACACTACAGAACAGATCAAGTCACTTCAGAGCTGCAGTGTCGTAGGACGACCTGGAATTGCAGCTTTAAAACACGTCGACTTAATTCAATTGATAAGTGAGAGATTTTTGTCCACAAAGGCACACAGATGTAATTCTGAAGTGGTGTTGGTGAATATGCTGTGATTGTGTGTGTTTGTGTGTTCAAACCTCTCTGGATCTGTGTGCACACATTAGTATGCGTGAGTGAATGTGTGTAGAAATGAAGGACATCCTGATGACTTGGAAACCTAGAGTAGTGGAAGGCTAATGAGGACATCAATATTGATGTTTTCTTTTTGTTTCTATTTTGTTTTTTAATCATGTAATTTGTGTATAATGAAGAATACCTCCACAGTTCGACTAGTTCTCTTTTCCAGTGGACAAATACTGATCAAGCATGTATCCCCCCCCCTCTCCACTACTTGTTTACCTTTTTAATGGACATCAGTCTGACTGCCAGGGCATTCCCAAGTTTTTCTCCAGCTAACACTAACCTACTTAATGTGTGGTTTGGGGTGATCTGTCTCCAGTCCTCTTGTTGTAGCCTGGAATCCTTTCACAGCTTGCATGGCTGCAGGGTGTCTCATACTTTCCCTCATTATTAATTCTCAAAAGGCCAACTTCCATGTCTTTTCCAGTCCTAAACTTTCCACTGAGTAGCAGAAACAAGTTTCAGGGAATAAATTAGATTTCCCATTCAGAAAAAAAAAAAAAAAAATTCCTCAGTTTTTAAGTGCAAGTCTGCTCTGTCATTTCATCATGTAAACCCAGAGTGGGCGCGCCGAAAGATTTAAGGAGACGTTTGCAGACACTCCAGGAAGTGGCTGCTTCTGAACAAGAAGCGGTAAAGAACTTAGCACCTCATTAGACCGCAATGAGGTGACATACAGAGTGGTTGCTGTGTTTAAAAGGTTATGGCAACAAAAGTTATAATGATATGCGAGTTATTTAATGTTCTTGTTTATTGGGTGGAATGGAACAAAAAGCAACTTTGTCACTTTTTTTTCTTATAAAAAGAACTTGGGCAATAGATTTGCATTTATTTTGGATTTTCTTTAATCGACTCAAACTTTAAATACATCCTTACTGATATTTGGATATATGTCTCATAGTAAGTCGAAGGCAAGCCACACAAGGTTCAGGAAACTTTAACATGTTTGTGACAGAATCCTGCCTGAATATCTGAACATGGATCCAGCTTTTAAAGATTGTCTAGTAGTTCCAACATATTCCAAAAGCTTGATGTTGGTCTGCTTTATCAACTTAAAAAAGTTTCTATTTATATTTGGGATCATCGTTTCTGTTGAAAACCCAGTCGTGTGTCTGTTGGTTTGAGTTGAGTAATTTGAAGGCAGTCCTTAATCTTTTTTTTATTGTTCCTCTACTGCTGCCAGCAGAATTGACCTGTCAGCATGATGCTGCCACCACTCTTCGTTGGTTTAATAGTTTTGTGTTTGAAAGCCTCACCGACATACTTGCATCTTCTCATTGTCTCCTCTGACCATAAATCGTTTCTCCATAAAACCTTTGGCTTGATTTTGTGGCCAACTGCAGATTTCAGGGTTTGGAGCAGTTCTTTCTTGCTCTGCTGCCTCTCAGTCCTCGCTGATATTAAACTCGGTTCACTGGACATTGATACTGCTGTTTCAGCAGCTTCCACACCCCAGTGAATTTCCTTTCATCCACAGCTGACAGCTTGGAGCAGACAAACTAATTAAATTTAAAGTTTTGGAAATATTCAATCAGAATATTTAGCCAGAACTTGCTGAGACATTTATCCAAAGTATAAGGACATATTTGAGCAACTAATGTATCTTGTGATTTGAAAAAGTGAAGTTGTGTTGCATAATCCTTCCACCCTGGGAAAATGGTTTAGATTCATAATTAAAAGTCTAAAATGAATCAGAAAATCATGGATTATAGTTGTCATGTAAACGCCCAATGGCACTATAAATGTTTTAATTTTTGGAGAGACATTTTTTCCTTTATTTCCTTTTCTAAGCTTTGCTGGAAACTGATCAGCTGCCTCTTGAGAGGGACGCCTGTGTCTCCGGCTTTGAGAATTGAAACAACATATTAGATGTTTTAGCCTCGAGTCAGAAGCGGGGCTAAAGTTGAGACTTTTGGAGCTTGATGCATTGATAAAAGTCGACTCCAACAGCTGCTGTCTGCTCCAACAAACCAACATGAATTGCATCCATTTTTATCCCGGTGTTGTGCGTAACCTGAATTTTGCTGGCTAGCATTCATCCGTTTCTAGCCGCAGCACATTAGCTAGGCAAATTTTAGCTTTGATGTAATTTTTCCTGAGTTGTTTCATAATCATACTTCGTGATGTTGGGACTAATAATGTGATTCAGATCAGGTGCCAGAATGGAATATAGCTTCCTGTACCTTCCTGTTTTTGTTTCCATCTCTGGCCCTAAATGTACAGAAGCTCTTCTTGTGGCTGGCAGCACATCGCAATGTCTGACACAAGCCATACTTGAGCCTCGTCACTGTTGGTGTGGTGCAGGTTCCACCACACGTACGCGCACACACCTTTGCACATCGACATGCATACACAAACACTATATGTATTTACACATTTATATATATATATATATATATATATATATATATCTGATCTAGCATGAAAAAGCAGGTCTTAAGTTCAGCACTATTGTATAAAGCATCCAAAGTGTAACAAGGGTATAAAATGTACGTCTGTGTCTTTTCATTATCATTGACTGTGTTCTAAAGGAGAAAGCATCATGGATACAGGTTTTCCTGGGTGAAGAAGTACTAACAGGTCCTGTGTGCAGACCTGCTGTAGTACAAGGTGTTTGCTACACAGGAGATCCATCAATTTCAGTGATTGTGGCCGCATTGTATCAAAGGGAACATTTATTAACCGGCGCTGACCTGATTGCTCCATTTTGGGAGTGCAAGTGGGTCTCGGGAAGCAGCAGAAGACGTTTTCTGAACCACCACTCACCTCCTGTCTTCTCGAACAGGGATATTTCTCTTTTCTTCTTCTTCCGTTCTCATCCTGTGCTTTGCGTATGTGATATTTGAATAATGGAAATCTGTTACTTTCTTAAACTCAGAAACTGAGTCATCAGAAGAATTTGAGAGCGAGTAAAAGAATCTATCTCTCTGGAAGTAAAATTTGTCCTCAGTTTTCTACCGGGATGGGGAAACCAGGGAGACCTCACTGGTTTGGAGAATCTGGGTTGGAAACGTACCGTTTATCGATGCACCACTATGGTTGATATATTGTATCCTTTGGCCTTGAATGTTCATTGATTGGGGCGGATGGGTGGGAGGGGAGGCGGGCGGGGGGGATAAGCAGTAAAAACTGTATGCATGTCTGTTGTGTTTTGCAGAGCAAATGATGGGATGGAGCATAATCTTGTATTGTCAATGTGAGGATAAAGGTGAATTTATGGCGTTGAAACATTAAAACTCCAAAAAAGAAGAAAAAAAAAGGATGTTTATCTGACTTTTTTTAATGCTGATACTAACTGATGTAATGTTGATTTATTATTTTTTTTTGTGCTAGAGATTGACCGGGTCCGATGTTGGGGTGGGGGGGATCTAGAACCTATTAATAGACTGTTTATATGGTTACTGTACTTACCTGTTCTTTTCTTTGTATTATAATTTGTAATTTTATGTTGCTTTTTTGAACTGAAAATATGATGTAATGAAATGAATTCATGGGACTGAATCTTGACCTTTTTATGGACAACAAAATAAAATCACTTACGTACAAAAACATGAAATTGGGTGATTTTTTTTATTATTATTACTTACAGTCCATAAATTAACATTTATTCCACTTTGCAGTTACAAAGGCTGGCAAATATTTGTGCATTTAAGACTGCTGCCATTTTGGAAGTAATGAATGAAAATGTTAGGGATTCTTGTAAAAGCGGTACGTTTCAGGTAAAAGAAATCAGCTTTAAATTATGCATTAAATTCATACTGTCAGAGCACATATTTTACACAAATGGTGCCAGAAAATTCTTCAATTGTGAAAAACAATTTGCCAACAGTAAATCAAACCCTAAAATTTGACCCTTTTATATTAATGTTTGAAGGATCTGAAGATGGTTTTGTTTTCTACGTATTGTTTTTTGGGGGTAAACGTCAGATTTTCCTTTAGCGACTGCTAAAGGAAAATCTGACGCCATTGCTACCCTGGCTTTAATAAATCTGTAGTGACTTACTGCCCTCTGGTGGTCAGATGCTGTCATTAACACGCTCAATTACATCAATTCTAAAGGTCCAACAAAAGAACACCACCATTGTGTGTGGGGATTAAAAAAGACATAGCGAGTTTATATTCTGACTGAGTGTGTTCTTCGATTTGCTAAAATAGCTGATCCAAGCAACATAAAAATAAAAAAAAAAAAAATCACTGCCAAGGTGTGCTAGTTGTCTCCTCATACTTCTGTTATCTTCTGGTGCGGCATGTGAGGTTGTTCCTAACATGCAGACTGGTTAGGCATGGCCCAGTTTGCGATTCCTACACACACCTCCAATTTGAGTAAAACTAATATAGTTATAGTATTCACTTTAAAGAAAAACAAACACCAAATACAAAAATGAAATAAGATCTATTTGGTGGAACAAACATAGCCACTAAAATAATTCTAGAGTTATAATATGCATAACATTATTTTTGATAAATAGATTTAAGCAAAGACCTGTTAAGTAGTCCAATGAGATTATGCATTTCTGCAGTTATAGAAGTTAACTATTAACTATTCCTCACTGATATTAGCTAGTTTATTACCTTTGCCTGTTGACTGATTTATTTTGAATTTCCCAACTGCATTTTTAAAAACCACACACCTTGATAAAAGCACCATCTTTTAGCCACAGTACAACAACAAGTGGGGGAAGGGCAGCACTAAGTCACTCATGTCAAAACTGTGCTAAGTCTGTCAGTTAAATAAAAGGAAATTAACCACTATATTGTCTGTTGTGAATAATGCACCTTTAAACGCTTTGGGTCTTAATGAAGCCAAGATCACACTTATCAGAACTCCAGTATATTCCACACATTTTAAGGATTGGGTTGGTAGCAGTTCAAGGTTAATTTTAGCAATTGTGTGACAGAAATTTGTGGAGGTAACTTTGAGAAACCTTTGGTACACTGATACAGACAGCCAACACATGTACTTCTGGGTTCAGAGAACCCAGAAGTACCTTTAAGATAAGCTGTAGAACATCAACTTTAAACAGGAGTTTACTTTCTGTTGTAAAAAGTATTTGTGTGCAATACTGAAAAAAAAAAAAAATAAAAAAAAACAAAGCAGGAATGTTGTAAAAGATTTTAGAAGCATTGTTTTTACC
>CAEFZY010043170.1:0-40399 GCA_903066815.1 Brachyrhaphis roseni
CCCCCCCCCCCAACAAAAAATATATGGGTATATGGGGAGCCGTTTGGGAGCCGAAAAAGAGCCGGCTCTCCACACTAAAAAGAGCCGTTAGAGCCGCATCTCGAAAAGGAGCCGAAAATCCCATCACTACTCTCGACTATCGGCGCTCAGCCTAGGCGAAAATTCAAGCTGGGAGACTGACCCAGCTTCTCCTCATCACTCAATCACCGCTCCTCCGTCCAACCAATCAGGACCGGAGCACAGCGGGGCCCTAGCCAATCGCTGCCCTAGGTCGCCTTCAAGTGTTCAAGCTGCCTCGGAGCCTTCCTTCTCTTCAGCCGTGCTTCGTCCGATGTGTGCTCTCTTCCTACCTCTCCGACGTTCAGCCTGCTAATCTCAGCAGCCTCCCTTCGGTTCCTGGTCCGCAGAAGCACCCGATTGTCCTTCCCTTCCTTCTTGGCACAGATCCAGCGAACATCCCTCGGCTGCCGGCTGCGCTCCCATTAACTTTCGCTGCTCCTTTCCGATCCAACTACCCATCACGCCTTACTTCGGCCTCCATCGGCGGCAAAGCAGGAATCTTCTGCCCTTCCCTCCTTCAAGCCGCGGTCGTGTTCTGTCATCCGCCCGGTTCCCGCTCCGGCTCACCTTCGTTCAGCTGCTGCGGCTCACTGGCGCTGTTCCTCGCAGCAAGCGCTGATCGTTCTCACGATCTGCCGTGGCTCCTCCGGCTCCTCCTGCTCTCCTCTCATCGTGGACTCGCTGCATTGCCCTGATCGTCTCTCTCTGCTCGCCTCCGGGAGAACGCCGCCTCCAGACCGCTACGTTCACTTCCGTGTATCACAGCTCGCAGCTGGCCCTTCAGCCTCATCAACCTGCAACCTCCAGCGCCCATCCAGGGCGTCGTCTAGGTAAGAAGTACCTACTCCTGACTCGTTCATCTGCCGTTCGCTTGTCAGCGCACCACTCCCTTAACTCACGCTTATCTGGCCTCCTGTGCTCGTCAGTCTTGGCATCTCAGGGTCGCGATTAGTTCATTTCGTGTGATTATAGAGCCGGGTTTAAACCATCTCCATCTTATCACTAGTCATAATAGTCAAACATTGTCCAGTTGCTGCTTATGAAGAATGGATCTACTTACTGGCTTCTAATGTATATTACTGTATATTCTGAAGAAATCAATAAGGGTGTTTTCACACCTGATAGTCTCTGTTTGATTAGGGACCAAAGTTGCAACATTTGTTACATTTTCCCTTTCTGTGGTTCACTTTCTCACTGCATTGTCAAACAGTCCAAAGCTTTTGAAAAACCTGTTCGCCTCCTAGCCTGTGGTAGCGCTGCACCAAAAACTACAGAATGAGACAACACAAAGACCTCTGTAGAAAACATGAGGGCAATTTCCTTCTTCACAAAATGGAAGCACAAATGGAGTGGGGTCAGATTTTAGCGGTTGTAGGATTTCTCCTTTGTCCTTGGTAAAAGATCATGATCCATTTTCCCCCTAACGCTAGACTCGCGTGTTTGTTTTTGGTTGTGTTTACCCAAAATTCCCTGTGCTTCCTGCTTTTGGAGCGGATCTTTGCTGCACTTGGTATTTATATATGCATTCAACCAATATACAAACAAACTAGAGCCTCCCGTCGACTTAAGCAAGGTTTGTAGGAGGACCATAGTTTTCTTTTTATGGTCAGAGTTCGATTACGTGTTCAGATCTCCACAAGTGAACCAAACGTTAGACGAACGAACTAGAGTTTGATTAAAGTGGACTAAACAGGGCTGGTGTGAATACATCTTTAGAGATGACTATTATTTACACATTTCTTTCACTTGTTGAGTTTATTTTACCTCTCACTGAGGTAAATCAGTCCCTCAGACAGACAGCAAATGGACATGAAGACGGTGGTTGGATTAGTCAGCGTCACCATTAACGGATCAGTAGAGGAAGTTGATTTAGTTCATTGTTGGCCTCTGGGATCCTTTAATATCATTGTTCCTGAGCAGATCATAGCTTTCTGTTCTCCTATCTTGCTCATCCGAAAGCTGACTTCAATCTTTCATCTATACATCACAGCAATATGGGAAACATTTATTCTTGGCTTGAGTTGCACAGACAGAGGTTTTGCAAGTGGCTCCAAAGCAGGTAATTTTTTAAATAACTTATATATTTCTACATGTATATTATTTCTTTGTCGTACTTCATCTGGTGAGTCACTGTGGTTTAGATGACATTATTAATTACTAAAACATACTTGTTTACGTTCTTGCTCCTTGTTAGTTGCAGACCTCCTGATGACATTCACCTGTTCTTCATTACGCCGTTACCACGGACTACGGTCTGGGTTTTTAGTGCACGTGTGTGAATATTTGTGTTGTAGGACTGTGTTCATATTGTGCAAGTGTGTCTAACTCGGTGCTTGTGTGGTTCTGTTCAGGTTGGTGTGTGAGAGATAAGAGCTGGAGTTCTTTGTTTTATCTCGAAGTCCGTGCTGCTTTTTTATTTTTTCTGAACTTGCAGGTCCGTAGGCAGAGACAGGTGGCGCTCACATTCACTTCTGCCTCGTTTTGCTGAATTACTGCTTCGGTATTTCCGTCAACATCGACCAATATCATTTAAATTGGTAGCAGACGTACAGAAGCTCAGCCAGACTGTCAATACGTGAGGTGGAGTCGCCAGCAGTTTTATGTTAGAACAATTCATTAGAAGATAAAATTCTGAACACTCATCCAGAGGGAAGTGACTCATGTTCACCAACCAGGTTTTCACATTTGAAGAATGTTGACTGCTGTGCCGGACAGTGGGCACGATAACAGGAAAAAGTTAGTTATACAAAATTCATACAGCGACGTAGAGATGTATTTTAGGAAATTATATCACAGTAATAATTTATAGACAGCGTTGTGAAAAATAGGATAAATTTGATCATTCTGATTGCATTGTTAATTCATGAATTAAATGTGATTAAACAAAATTTTTTGAATGTTTATCAGATTTTTTTTCTAACCTTCAGATGTAATTAAGAAGCTAAACAAACGGCTGTTTAACTCAGGAGGGAAGATCTAAACTCTAAGAGTCCAAAAACCGCAGGAAAACAAAGTCACTGACGTCTCTGAGCTCGGAAAGGATTAGTAAGACATCACAACGAACCCAAACGAGAGCCACACTCCACACCTGGAGAAACCACACAGCGGCTGTGATCCTCCCAGGAGAGCCCGATCGGACAAAATTACTTCAAGAGCTCATCAATGATTCAACCTGCAGGTCACCAAGCAACCCAGAAAAAAAACATCTGAAGCACTGCAGGTGTTGCTTCCCTCGGTTAAGGTCAGAATTTATGATTCAACAATAAGAAACAGACTGGGGGGAAAAATGGCCGTGATGGGAGAGTTCAAGGATTAAAATCACTGCTGACCAAAGAAAGAACATAAAGGCCCATTTACCAAAACACAACTTGAAGATTCCCAACACTTTAGAGGGACATTCAGCGAAAAACTGTTCAGAAATGGTTCATTTCAGAACCAGGCCGTCATGTTGACAGTCAAACATGGTTTGTAGCAGCTCTGCTTCCTCCTGAATTTTGTACACTTCCAGGAAATCCTGAAGAAGAACGTCCTGCCATCAGTAGAGGCTTTACTAATGGCAAGATTTTCACTCTGTGATGTCATAGAGAGTACAAACCTGCACAATATTTTCTATCTAAATATTGTTTGGAAGTACCGTTAGCTTCACTATTTCATGTAGAGCTAAATGCTTCCTAACTAAAAGTGTCACAATAAGCAGTTAATTAAATTGCATGATAAAATAAATTGAGCTCAATAATTTCCATTCTGATTTTTGAAGAGGAATTTTGTTTACAGTCTTCCTAATCCATTTTATTTATTGTTTTGGTTGTATATGTTTTTATTTCCATTTTCATTAGTGTGGTTTTATTTTGGATATTTAAAATATCTTCCAGTTAAGTGTTAAGTCTTCTTTACAAAAGTAAAGTTTATTGGGCTTTGAGACAGTAAACTTTTATTATTACGCCAATGTCAATATTTTACTTGAACATCATCTCAAAACAACAATAAATATATCACAATAATTACTGGGGTAATTTATTATGCAGCAGAATTTATTAAAGTCCCATTCATAACGAAATATGAAATTTGAAAGCTAAATATTTTGTTTCTAAATGAACTATTTAGTTTGGAACTCCAACATTTATAAATGTATGAAAAACATGGTGAAAATATGACTGGAAAAACGAACAAACATTTTTATGTCTCTGCAGCAAAACTAAATCAAATAAGATATGGCTCTTAATTTTTTACTGTACAAGTTCACAAATGGTATCCCATAACTCCTAAACACAACTTATGACTTTTTTTTCCAAGCAACCCTAAAAGTAAATTTGGAACGAAGTCCGGTTTTGAATGAAGCTACGTTCTTCCAAAACGGAGCTAAATGGGAATCGACGTGTTTACAGTACATTCAGAGGGAGTGAAAATTCCTGCTTTTGCTGTTTCTCACTTTTCAATATCCTGTGGCTCCTGCTGCTCGGCTGATGCAGATTGAGGCGGACTGGCCAAATAGACTGAGGTAGCCCAGTTGCTGTAGCTCTGGCTCCAGCAGCTCCGGGGAGTCAGGCATGTCTACCAGCAAACTGGGAGTGTTTGTTTGTTAATGCCACATGTGCTTTACCCGGCGCTTTTCTGAACATGTACGGCTGAATATGAAATACAGGTATGCAGTATATCTGAGTGGGTTCGGGGCGGGTGTTTGCGTGTATCGGGTTTCCAGATGAAGTGAGGGTTTATGCTATTTAAATTGGCTCATACATCACGCCACCAGGCTGTTATTACTGAGGTCTGCTATCTGAGCCACACATCTTTAGCTCTTTTATTTTTCTGTTCCTTTATTTGCTCAAACTGGTCACTGGATAGAAAAATGCCCATCACAAATGGTGCAAGGAAATACTGGAACATTGCCTATCTGTTACAATGTGTTCTTCCTGTTTTCCGTTGTGCAGAACCACAATATCAAATTAAAAACAGAGAAAATACGGCTCCTCCAAATGACCAAACCCAGAATGGAATAATTCCCCTGCTGGATTTTGTCCCCCATTATAACCTGTAATAGAGATTGAGTGAAATGTCATGTTGGTGTTGCACGCCGGTGCTTACAGACCCGCCTAAGCAACACAATGTGGACAGTGTGTCATCGTAGCTTTTTTTCTGATGAAGAACCAGAAGGTCATTTCTACAGGAGCGTTTAACTGCTGGAGCTCGGAAATAAACTCAGGAGCAGAATCTTAAGACGAGAAAACGTTCTCGCCAAAACAAGACTTTAAAAAGTGGTAATGAGGCTTGTATGTCATTAAACCAAAAATATCCCTCTACTGAATAAAAAAGGTCATAGCAATAAAACTTATTCTTAGGTGACCAAACGGGGTTTGACTTTTTACAAAGTCACAAACTGTCAGAGGAGTGCACCTCATTATAACGCTCAAGTTCTTTGCTATAACAAATACAAAACTAGTCTCGTTTTTAAAAAAGTCCAGTTTGAACTAGTTTTGTATAACATGAAAGTTCATTGTTGTAGCGAGATATAATATGAGTCTCATTCTGGACTTTGTGCATCTCGTTGTATCGTTATCATTTCTTGCTGTAAGATAAAACTTCTCGTTTTAGCAAGTTTTGCAATTTGTTATATCGTCAAATCTTCTTTTTCTTGCTGTAAGATGTAAAACTCACCTTGTTTTAAAGAGAAACATTCTTGCTTCATCAAGTTAAACTTGTCTTGCTAAAACGAGACAAGTTTTGTATTCGTCATAGTAAGAAACTAACGTTACAACGAGATCTTGTTAAAATGAGAACGTTAAAAACAGGCTCCTCTGACATTTCTTCTTCTCACCTTGTTTGGTCATCTAAAAATAAGTTTTACTACTGTGACCTTTTTTATTCAGTAGAGGGATATTTTGGTTTAATGACATACAAGTCTCTCTAGTTGTTAGGCTCGTTTTAAAACTGTTAGGGAAGATAAAATCAAAAATGCATATAGATAAATCAAATTTCTGCTGCAAAAACTCAAATATTTCCGAGTGTGCCGTTAAAGATGGAGAGTTCTGAAGTTCGGGGGCTGAAAACACATTAATCTGTGACTAATATCACATACGATGCTGCGTATCACTGAGCCCTGATGATGAACAGTGAGCTGAGATTGTGGAACAGCTCGGAGTCGAGGCGGCCAACTTTCAAATTGTTCTTAAGCTAAATCCTGCCACATCATAACGCTCTTTGTATGCATAAAATACATAAAAGCGGATAGAGAAACTCTAGCTTCTAGACTTGTGGTCAAGCCTCCCTCCTTTCTAACCGATTGGTCCAGCTTTGGGATTTGATTTGGGGAACTCGATCCGGGCCTCGTCGGCGAGGAAAGCGGCTGGTGGACTCCGTCCAGCACATACATCCATTTGTCATCGTCGCCCTCCTCTTCTTTCTCCGTTGTAGCACTGAGTTTTTAATGGGGCTCTGGTGGGCCATTTATGAGCCAGATCCTCTGCATCTTATCCCCCATGCCTCCCTTCTTCCATCAGCCATGGGTTCGCTCTTCTGAACTGTCTCGAATTTGAAAAAAGAAGACTCCAGCACCCTGAAATCATCGTCTGATATTAATACAGCACTGGACGGAAGAGCAGTAGTGTACTTGATCAACTTACGCATGTGAAATATCTTAAGTGCCAGAGCGTAAAGCAGACGTTGGATGAAGTGCATCCGTTTAAATGTTTAAATCCCTCTGATCCAATCTGCCTGAATGCCGAGCCAAAGCTCTTTAGCTCTTTAGCTCTCGCCTCTCGCTTTCACGCAGATTGTGGTTTTCGTTGCAAACTCTCCATGAACAATCACAGGCCGGCCCTCATTTCTAAATAATTGCTTGGAGCTTGAAGGTATTTTGGTGTTTGTACGGGTTTTTACTCACAAAATGAAAGGATCCATAAAGTGTTTATATAAAGTGTGAGAGGGGCAGAGAAAGCCAGAATGCAGAGAGAGGAGCTTAAATTTCAACCCGAATGAGTGTTTGAGTTTGCTGATAACATTTGGGTTTAACTGTAATTTTGTTTAATTAATGAGCAGAAAACCTTTTGCCTGTGCCAGCCTTCATTTGTCAAGAAAAAAAGAGACACGCGAATACACACAAACGCTTTAGGACGAGGTGCCGGCTTTAAAACTGCTACTGCTACATCATTTCTCAAATGAGATAATTATTCTCTGAGAATATTTATCAGCATTTAGATCTGCAGAGCAGAACATTTTCAAGACTGATGGTGGCCAAATATCTTTGGCAGGAAAGCAATGTTTCGTTGTTTGTTATTACGGGAGAAAAAGCAAGAACGTTTACTACGAAATGAATTTTTACTTCACTTTGGAATGGATGAAATCAGAGTGTTTTTGGGTTTCAAAACCCATTCCTGACATCCACATTTAAAAACAGTATCAACCTGTATCAGTATTTGTTGTGTTTTGGTGTCGTGTAAAACCCAAATGCAAACAGGAGCGGTGGAAAGTTTACGGAAAGCTTTTGTCTACATTTCACTTTTTTTTTTATTTCCCCTTTAATTTACAGTCTCATTATTTTATTGATACATTTTACATTGATAAAATAGTTAAGGAAACAAGAAATGTAAAGAAATTAAACAATGTTGATAATGTTAATTTAATTCAGTTTCAAGCAATAAGTATTAATTTATGTTTACCTGCGTTCAATAAAAAGTTGGGATAGTTTATGTTTCTTGGATGCAATATTTGGCACTTTGATTATTGAATCAAGACATTTATTTATTTATATATTCATTACCAATTTTGGCAGGATCAGTCCTCCATATGCAGCTGTACAGGCTGTCTTCACTGTCTTGACCGTGTGATTTGTGTGATTCGACATTTTGAACACAAATTTGCTTTATGGAAACACAGCAATTTAGAAAAATGTAGTTTTTGATTTAAAAAGTTTTGCTTCTATGGTGATACTAATATTAGCTAATTTCACAATTAGCCACTTTTTTTGCATCACAAGAGTCACACAAGAAGACAACAGGAAGTAGCTGTAGGATCATGAAGCGACATGTTTCTTTTTTAATGACAAACTTAATCACGTGTGATTTCAGTTGTTTTTTTATTAATAGAAACACTGAAGTTGCATTTTTTTTGCATTTTTTCAACATCAGAGGTAATAATGTCAAGAGCAAACTCATCAGACTGTCATTTCATGTCATAATTATTTGTCAAATATAAACTGTTAGAATCACAGTAGTGCAGTAGTGCACTCGTCTCCTCACCCTCTGAACGAGATGCTGGATCTTACACCAGAGTGTCAGAAGCGTAAATATGTAATGATGTTTCTTTTGGCACTTTTTGCTAAATCAAAAACAAGCAGAGCTGGAGGTCCTGTGATCATCCAGCCAGGCTGCAAAGTTAAAGTTAAACAGAAGTAGGACATGACTTGGGTAAATCCCGGCACTTTGAACCTTCTGAAATAAATCAAATGCTGCTCCAGGGGATTGCTTCTTCATTAGATTGAAACTTATACAATTTGTCTTTCTTTCCCCAAATTTCAGGGTGAAAAACAACATCGGCTGATTAGATGTGACAAACTTAATCTTTTTTGTTTGAATGTCTTATCAGCACTGATTCCATCAACGTTGAATAAAGTTTTCACTACTGGATAAAATAAACATTAAATTTCAACTTTAATTTTCAACAGTCTTTTTTGTCAGCTGCTTATTTTTTTTTCTTTTAATGGTTACCATAGCAATAAGGTCTGATGCATTTAGGATTTTTTTGCCTAAAAAAGATTTTCATCTAAAACTCGCAGTACATTTTGCAATGAAGTATCTTTGCCGTTCTTCATCAAGTCAAAGTATAACAGTTAAAACCTGGCTAATGGATGTTATTTTCAAAAGCTACTTTATATCTAACAAATGAAGAAAAAAAAAAGAAGCAAAAAGCTGTAACTTCCCAAACTTGATTGCACTCAGATCACCTCTTCCACAATTAATGTCTGATTTACAAAGCAAATTGTGGAAATGATGAACTGGATGCAATCAAGTTTGGGAAACTGTAGCATTTTGCTATTTATTTATTTTTTGCACATAACACAGTTAAAAACCAGTCTGGGTTTGTGTTATTTTTCTGTTTTGGTTTTTCAAAAATTACGTACTGTCTCTAGTTATTTAACTGCTTCAGACATTTGGGCAACCATGTAACATTTTAATAAATGCTTCATGTGCCTGTAGAAAACTTTGTGCTGACAGTTCAGTGCTGGAAACTCTGAGCTGGGCAGCTTGGGGTTTAAACCTTTTGGTTGCTGATTCTCAGTGGACTCAGTCTTAGAAGCTGATTGAGTCTTAATACGAAGCTCTTGGCTTCATCCAGATCACTGCTGACCTTCATAGTGTTGGCCGCCATGTTGGGGTTTTGGACCCTGTTGGGAGCACGATGTGAAGTACGATATTAGGAATAAGGGATACATTGAAAGAGGTCATTTTGTGTTTTGAGTTCTCAACGGTACATCAAACATTTCATAGTAAGAAAATGGAGTATTTTGGATGATAATGGTGGACTAATACCTGATGGTAGATGCTTTGGCTCAAAGATGGTGGATGTTGAACAAAACGACCAAATCTTATCGTTCTCCAGAAAAGAGGTTACACATTTGCTATAGTAATAATAATGGATACCGTCGCATATAAAGTTTAAAACTTAGATCAGCAATGGGACCTGGCAGTAATGTCACATTATCATAACCCAACAAAGAAAGCCAATAAAAAGAAAGCACAACTGATTGCCATGCCCTTTTGTGGAGCATTGAATGCAACTTCTGTACAGAAGTCTGATTGGATGCGTAGTCGGACCCAAAAGTGGTGGGATAGTGATGATTTTCAGTGACTGTCTTCTTTCATAAGTAAATTATAAGTTTCAGTCATTGCTTACATGTGGATTTACCATGTCTGGCTTCTTCTGGCGCAGAATTGTGACGCACGTCTCACATCAATGACGTAAAAAGTCGGAAAAAATGCGACATGACCCTTATGGCGACAAAGGTCTTGAAAACAATCAGATCCATATCCAATCAAAGTGTCACAAGTAGGATTTATGCTTTGGGTGAAAAGAGTGGAATAGGGCCGATCAGGCTGTGATGGAAAAAGTCAGATTTAGGTCACATTCACCGGCTGGTGTGAACGTAGCCTAGCAAAGTACAGCAATACAATTTGACGACATCTCACTTGGGAATAATTAATTGTGGTCAGGTTAAATTTATACCTTTGAAAATTTTAAAGATGCATTTATATGCCACCGTATAAGCAGATAGGTTGGAAATCTATTTTTGAATGCAATATTTGGTACATTAATTGCTTTATCAAAACCATTTTTTTATTTATTTACGCATTTACTACCAATTTTGGCAGGATCAGACCTCCATAGAATGAGACGAGCATAAAAACAATGTCTGGACCAATCATACTTGGACTAATTCTTCATAACCAGTTTTTTTTTAGAAACTGTTGTGTTTGTGAAAATCAAAACAAAATCTTTCCAAAAGGTATTGACAAACTCTTGTCTCTTTTTCCTTTAACCAAATATTCAAATATTTTGACTTAAATTCTAACTTCAAGTGTGCAGTAATATCCAGTGTGGTGTTGATGAAAAACCCCATCAGCTCCTTTTTGGTTTGTTGATTTATTTATTTATTTTATAAAATTTGTTAAGTATTGAAAGAAGCAGCTTCCGACCCTTTGGGTTCATTTTTCTGGGAATCTAATATTTTAGGAGCAGAAAGAGAAAAGAATATCCACATATCCATCGGTATGTAGATGATAGCTAATATAAAATATTTCCCCCAGCCACCAATAAGTTCTTTTCTCCCCCCCCTTCCATTTGTCTGTCTCCTGTGCGGTGGAGGAGCGAGGCGGGGAGCTGATGTATGAAACGAGCACCATGGGCCGAGAGTCTGTGATCTGTTGGGGAGTCCAGCTGGCTCGCTGCAGCGCGGCCAGCTCCGATAATGCCTTTTCCATCCCAGAGATCGCACATGAATGCCTTCCCACTCCGCATCAGAAGTAAATCTTAACGTCAGCGCCGGTGCCTTGCGAAAATATTAATGCACTTTCAACATTTTGTCACATTGTAATCTTAATCTTCTGTGGGTTTTATTGTGCATCTAATAGACCAAAAAATATACATGTTAATAGTGCGGGACGCTTTTGTAGAGCAACAAACTACATTCAAAACTGATCAGTAGACCCATTTAATAAATTAGAACATTACTGACAAATTCATTTATTTTGGTAAAACACATTATTTGGCTTATATTTTAAGGTTCGTTTCTGATGCTGTTCTAATTGGGTTTTTATGTAAAGCACTTTTTAACACTTAAGGTACAAATAAAGTAAACTTATTAGTTACACAGGTTTCAATGACAGTTTTCTGCTTACAGTTAGTGAAACATTTACATTTAAGATTACAACATTACATCAAACCAATAATAATAATAATAATAAAACATTTGTAAGACAGAAATGCAGGTTTTACAAAGTTATTTTCAAAAAGTACTTTTAATCCGACAAACAAGGCTCATGGGAAAAAAATATTCAAATTTGAGTATGAGCGTAATTCAGCTAATAAATGTTAAAACACGGTGGTGGCTGCGTCATGCTGTGGGACTACATAGCTTTTGAAGGCATGGGGATGATGGGTGGAGAAATAGAGACCATGTGGCACTGGGGCACGCACCCTTTTTCCTCTGGACAAAAAAAAATTGCCCTTCTGAAATGTTTTATTTGAATTTTTTACAATGTAGAGTGTGTGTAAGAAATCTCACACAACGTGCCTTTTTTTCCATACTTAAGCACTTGTCCCCCAACATTAGCAATGTTGGGAATCTGCATGTGGCTCAATCTGGACAACAATGGAATAAAAACTAAAAGCTGCTTGGTCTATTAGATAATGAACAACTGAGTTATATCAAGAAATAGTAAAACTTTCAGAGCTGTGTGCACAAAAAAATAAATAAAATAAAAATAGTGACAGTAACCACAAACAGTACTGTTAAGGCATAAAAAACACATAATCATCAAGGTGTGTGGTCTAATATATGCAAATTTTCTATGTCACCTTTATCAGTTGGTGGTAATTTCAAAATTCTCTCAAAATGAAGCAATTACTTTGATTGTTTCCACCTTAAATCTGATTTGCGGTCACAGGAAATGAGGTTACGGCAGCGGCACATGGCCTCCTAATTTAACACAGCATGATCCGCTTGGTAAAACGGAAGAGACAAAACAGATGCACCTCCTTTCCTCTCCACACGCAGTACCACGTTGGACCTCATGAGGGCGGTAAAGCACCACGCTGCGGCCGGGCAACAGGAGAAGCGCCTTCAGCACGTCTTTTACGGGAACAAGCAGATAATTAGAAGCAGTAAATGATAAAAACCAGAGCATTAACACCATGTGCTCTCTATCTCTGTTCTTTACAACATCTGCCCAGGCTTGAGCAACAACTGTTGTGCTTGTTCGTCGTGTTCTAAGGTAACAGAGGCCTCCAGAGAGACATCAGCTCAGCTGCTTCAGAAAGAGCTTCAGCTTCTTACCTTAGTCAACATTTAAGCTAGCAAAACTCACAGCATGCCCCACAGTTTCTCTAACTTGGGATTAAGTAGCTAAAAAAGCTCTGAAGTAAAGATGACGTGAAAGTCAGCCAGCAGCAAAGAAGTAAAATAATCTGGCGAGCTCACTCTTCACACACACACACACACACACACACATATGTTTGCGCTGCTATCTTTGCGGGGGCTTTCCATTGACTTCCATTCACTTCTACAGCCTAAACCTTACCCTAACCCTAACCATTAAAACGCACACCGACACACACATTAGCACATTAAATTGAGTTCAAAGCAGTTTTTATATTCTTTTTTTTTTCACATTTTATCTTGTTTTAACAGTAAACATTAATGTATGTGACAGGATACCACAAAGTAGTGTGTAAATCTGACGTCAAATGAAAATTATATTAATTTTTGTACTGCATTCGCATCCAGCAGCCCGAGGTCATTGCTTTCTAGAATGACACTCTTCTGCATGTCACATCTCCAAGCTGCTTGGAATATTTCTCAGCCAGCTTTTCACATCTAGAGACTGAAATGTTTTGCACATTCTTTGCAAAGTAGGTTGTGCTAATTCAGATTGGGTATCCATGCCTGGTTTTACGTGTTCCACAGAGGGGCTGGTATGTTCAGGAGGATGGTGGGAATCAATGTTAGTTTTCCTCCACGCACACAAAGCGGTTTGCAATGGAGGCCAAAAAGTTCAGTTTGTTCTGAGCAGAAGAACTTGTTCCCTTGCGTTCGTACGTACTGTGTCCCCTACATGATTTCTGAGCCCTGAAGGCCAGATGTGTGGAGTACATGACTAACGTTGCAGATGATTAACTATCCAGAGTTCTGTGAGAAGCTTGGAATATATTGTTTTATAAGCAGACTTTATATTAAACATCTCAGGAACTTTCTCTGGACTCTTCACGATGCTGTTTGTTTCTCAAACGCAGAGGTTCCCAAACTTTTCCCTGTCGTTCCCCAAACAGCATTAACTACTGGTCATCAACATTTAGAATGTTTTATTTTTTCTCACTTTTATTCACTGCTTAGTAATTATTACAGTCATCTAACATAAATATTGCCTCATACCTTCTGATTTTAGTTGGCTGAGTTCTTAAGGTTCTTTCTGTTTAGGTTTTTACAAAAACTTCTCCATTTAGTGGTCACTATGTTAGCCTGAGGAGCAAAGCAGCTTGATAAATCAAAAATATGAACATCATAAACTTATATTTAATAATATTGATTAAAAACAGATTATATTTTATGATAAAATGGAAAAGTTTAAAATGTGTATTTAAAAATGTATTTATTTTATTGTTCTCATCTTTCCTCCAACTTTCTGAGGCGCCCCCTGGTGGCACCCACTTTGAAAAACACCGCTCTGATGCCTTTACAGAACAGGTTCAAATGGAGATCCAATTACATACATGCTTTGATTTACTAATCAGGTCACTTCTGAGATCAATACATTGCAGTTGATTTTATTAAAAGGTTCCATGTAAAGGGGACTGGAAACCAATGCATACCACATTAATTACACTACTCTGTGTTGCGCTATCACATAAAATCCCTATAAAATATGTTGTAGTTAAGTGTGAAAAAGCTAAAGGCGTGTGAGAACTTTTGCGAGACTTTGTTTGTTAAGGAGAAATTCAGCCGCAACATTATCCTGTATCAGTAAAAAATCAAGCTAGAATGTTACAGGAGGAAAAAAGTCGCAGTCTGATCTGTGTGTAGAAAACAGATGTGAGACGGTCAATAAAAAGCTTCATATCAGGATGAAATAAATTTAGCATATTCTGAGTTTTTTCCTCTTAGAAAGTTGAGAAAAGGTTCTGCTTGTCGGCACCTTGGGTTATCTCTTCAGGTAAAAATCTTCAGATAAGAACTTAATAACTTTGATTTATACCTATATGTTTCCTAACTAGAATTCTTCACAAAAGCAGAAACCTTATAAATATATGATGTACGTACTGTGATATGCTGGCCGATCTCTCAGTCCCTGGCCAATGTCGGGATCTTCTGTCGTTGGTGTCTGCGGATGACCTCAGGGATTATCAGCGGCCAGCACTCACCGCTTCTTGATGATGTCACCATTAAGTCTCTGCGGGAATGTTGAGGCTGGCTGAGGGCTGATAAAGGACCTTTAGCTAAACACTAGAATCATGTTGTTAGTCCTCAAATTGGCAACACAAACAAGATTACTGTCTTTGGAGGAAGTCAGTTGACTGAAACTTTGGCTGTCGTGTTGCAAGCTGTTCCAGCAGTCTGGGTTTCTGTGGGTGGGAAGACAACAAGGGGCAGAAATAGAAGCTAAAGGGAAAAAAAAAACATGTCTGAGGAAAGAGAAGCATGCAACATGTGATACTATAGGAATGGAAGTAGAATAAATACAAATTCTACCAATTAACATGTAAAGTATATCACCCAATTACAACCACAAGTGCAACAATAGCCTATTGCACAGATATCGGTATGTATAATTCAATTGTTGCAACATTTCAAGCAGAAACTCAAAGGATCTCTGCCAGGGCTGAGGCTGTTGTTACATGTTTGAGGGCAAAGTGTGCAAAGTGATGCACCAGAAGTTGTTCAACATAAATGAAGTCAGGCTCTTAATCATGATTCTTTATTTTCCTTATTTTAGTAGCAATGGTAACCCCATAAATTTGATGAGAAATCGACTTTCAAACACCTACAAAACCTATTCACCTGTTGTACAAAAATTGTATAATAATAAACAAGTATTCATTGTATTATTAAACTCTACCAGGCTAGCTATTTTTTACAGCATGCCAGGCTAAACTAATAGTAACATTCTTGTTTTATCAAGAGCTATGTATACCGTAGATTAGTTGACTACATCATGCCATATACGATACGGTCCTATAACTATGATGCCAACTATTTCAGAAACCTAAAGCTAAATTAAAGGACTGCTAGCAATTTTTGGCTAGCATGTTTCTGGGGTGGGAGGAGTTTATTGCCTAAAGTTGATTTTTGACCTGAACCTGTAAAAAAAATCACGTATCCATGAGCTAGCCAACAGTACTACCTGCTGCTGGTAATGAAGGAAATTGTAGAAATCCAAGATTGAGATCAATGTCTTGTTAACATTTCCAGAAAATGGGAAAGTAAGCAGAGCCTCACGGCGGTTCTCAGTCGGTACCTCTGTTCCCTTGCAGGAAGAAGGATTTGGGTTTTGTTTAAAACATTTAAGTTTGTTTTTCATAAAGTATTTTTATTGTGGATGGCAGCCTATGTCTAGTTAATGCAAAGTGGGAAACCCCTGGCTAAGCTACTGTTGAGCGGCTGTTTGCCTGAGTCAGCATGTGATCTCTGATGAATGACAGATCAGCACCTTCCCCAGGTGACCCTCATAGTCCAGCCCCTCTAACCTCCTCAGGTGTGTGTGGATAGAGAAGAGCAGCTGACATGCAGCTTTTGGAAGACGTCTCTAATTAGTCCTGTCAACACTTGCTTTTGTCAAACCTCAAACATCTGGCTCACACAGAGCCAAACGGGGGACTCCCATCTTACACAAGTGTGCTAGTATACAAAACAATGTCACAGAATATGTTTGGGAAACATAAGAAGACAAACTCCAGAGACACTACGAGAAAAAAAAAAACATGGAATGAAAACTCTGCAAGCAGAATATGTTCCAAAAACACTCCAACCACACGATGAGTATCCCAGGACTACAAAGCTGGGATGGCATGCAGAAATCCCACTTTTCTCCTAAAAAGTTCAATTTTTGTTTTATAAGACGATTTAAATCTTCAGAACTTTAGTCAGGCTTTTTATGTTGCTTCTGGACCACTCACTTCTTCCTTGCTGAATGGCTCCTCAGCTCATCAGTGACACACTTATTTATTTCAATCTACCACAAAATTCTGCATTTTGGCCAAATCCCAGTTCTCCAGACAATCCCCGTCGAGGTCTTCCTGTTCTTTTTGCAAACAGAGGTAAAGTGAGACGATTTGCATCACTTTAAATATAAGTCAATTACACACATAATGAAATCTTCTCTGTTACAAATATTTTATTATTCCATCTTCTTTCCAAAGTAGATGTTATGAAATCAAATCAAATCTTTATTTCCAACAAGTAAAATGTCAGAGAAAAGATAAAATAATTAAGAAGAAAACAAAAAGCAAAATAATAATAATGAAACATAAACAAACAAAATCCAGTTCAAAACGTAGTAGGACGACAAAGTTTATTAAATCTTACCCATCCAATTATGTCCCACGTAATACATATATTCATACAAATTTTTACTTAATGTCACAATTTCTACTTTTTCCAAATTACATCTGTACAATTAATAAAATCATGTTATTGATATTACTCACACTTACTTAAATTGACTCCATTGTCAAAAATCTGTTATTTTCATCAGTTGCCTTGAAAAGTTCCAAAGTTGCATTTGAAAAAATACATAACCTAATTTCACCATCATGGGCTAGACGATCTAAAACCTGGAATAAAGCCATGAGAAATTTTTTGTTTTGCCTTTGCACCATGTTCTGAAAATGTATTCCAACAAACTCCCTTTCTTCAGTGGAAGGGGACCAAGAGTTTGAGATCATGCATTTTCAGTAGAACCTCTCTGCTAATATCTAACTGAAACTCCATTAAACACCAACTTCGCCCACTTGCTTTTCTCCCTGTCTCAGCTCTTTGGCATGTCTACTGCATCCGTCCCAACTGGGACTACAAAAACAGCATTAGCATAATACGTGGGAGGGGGATTTAAAAAAAAAAAAACATTACTCAGAATCAGATAGCACCCAGTTAGCCATGACATAATGTTGTTTGTAATGGCTCGGGACCGAGCGCTGTACAGATGTCATGTCCGTCTATGTGGGATATGTGCATGTCTGGCTGCAGAGCATGAAGACAGAGGGTGTGGATTATGGAGTATCGGACACTGCTGGTCATAGTGTGGTGGTAGTTAGGCCAGTTTAGCCAAGACGTTTGCAGTTAACTGTGGAAGATTGAAATAAGGTTGGGGGGATGAGGGGGTTTCAAGGACTACAGGAAAGTATTCCAACCGTCTGCCTGTCCATCTGTCAGTCAATACATCTGCCAATCATCTTTCCTTTAAATCTGTTTATCACTCTGTACATCAGTCCATCCAAGTGTTTACAAATCCAGCCATTCGTAGGCCTGCCTATGTATTCCTCTTTAGAATCTGCTGTTCTATCAGACCTCAGATCTCATAAAACCATACATCATGGTTTTATGTTTAATCCCTGATCTGTGGAAATGCCTCAAATTCACAGTGAACAGCACATTTTTAAAGTTCCACTCACTTTTTATAGTTAATGGAATCAACATTCAAACATTTCTCTTTCAAACATTAGAGTAAGAAATTTCAGGTGGGTGGCACGGCGTAGTGGGTAGAGCTGGTGCCGGGTATACAGAGGCCGTAGTCCTACAGTCGCGGTTGTCCCGGATTTGACTCCGGACTTCAATACCCTTGCGGCATGTCTTCCCCCTCTTCTCTCTGTCCCCTTTCCTGCATACCTGCTGTCGGAAAATGGAGAAAAGGCCACTGGCACAAACCAAAAAAAGCAGCGTATAAATACATTTTAAAAAGTTAGGAATTTCTGCTTTTTGCTGATCATGAGAAAACCTATCAACTTTGAATACCCTTCCTTACCTTTGTTACCTTCCTTTCGGGATGTTTACCTTCCCGCACTGGTCCAGCTTCATGCAGGCCAGCTGAAACCTGGGCAGCCTAGCCGTTCGATAGCATCATTGAAGTTACGGATCAAGCACTGGTCTGGGCTGCTTACGTAAAGCCATAACAAGGTCCATTTAGACCAACGGAACGGACCAAATTCTCCAAAGTCATTTTCTATTTATGTGTAATTAGACTAAATTTCTTTACATGCCCTAATGCGTTTATGGGTTTGAGTCAAATTTATAAATTTCCACATGCTTGGTGTAGCTCAGTAGGACAGATACAGCAAGAGTACAAGAATAAAAGAGCCATGTTTCCTTTTAAAACATATATATTGAAAATTAGGAGATAGGCACTATAGACCATAGATGGATGGCTGGATATTGAACATTTAAGACCAACTACAAAGGCATTATGTAAAATTAATACAGCCAATGGGTCAATGGCTAAAGGGAATCAAAAATCACCACTATGTCTGACATTACTGCCTAAACATGTTTTCTCTGGACGGAGAGAGAGCGAGCAATCTGCAGCTAGAGTAAATGTAGCATAACTGCCTAAAAGAATAACTATGGAAGTTCATCTCGACTGCAATGGACGCAGGGAAAGCTTACCACATCTGGACCCAGGCCCACATGCTCCATGAATAATATTAAAATGAACAACAGTGCGAGTGAGTGTCAATTTCCTTCCCCATATTTTCAAGCACTAGCACAGACATGCTAAATACACAGAGAACAAAGAACAGAATCTGTCTAAATGCATGCGATTTGTGAGTATTGCGTTAAGACTAACCCAAAGGAGGACCTCTTACTGGGAACTTGTCTCAGGCTCCGGCTACTGCAGGTTAATGCAGGTCACAATTGGCTGCGTGTTGGACCAAGCAGTTCCAGATGGACGTCAAAAGGACGCCTCTCATTTTAACAGCTTTAGTCAACACAGCGGCAGGAGTAATGGAAACGGAGTGAGTGGGAGTAACGGAAAACTCCGGCTTGGGATCTGTTCAAATTGAATTTTGTCACCTTAAAACGACAAACGTTTATGTATTTTATTTGTATTTTATGGGGTAGGCCTAAACACGTGGCCCGCAAAGTGATAAAGATGCAAAGTTTTATACATCTGAAGACTGCTGAAACATTTTGGCAAAACAAACTCAGCTTAGTCAGATTTGATGGAGAACATCTGTGAATATCAAGTTTAAGTTTTACTACAGATTCTCAGTTGGACATATATCTAGACTTTGACTGGGCCTTTCTAACAGCTGATTGTTCCTGGATGTAACCATTCCAGTATTGACCCTTTACATGTGATGTCACATTCTTCAGACAGGTATGTGCACCTTTACTCCAGTAAAGCTCGTCAATAGTGGTTGATAGTTGATACCTTAAGCCAGTTAAAAATGGTCACTGTAAAAATAGTCATGTGGTGCTGCAGAGTCAAACAGACCAGCAAGTAACATTAGTAAGATCTTTTAATCATTAGTTACCATTAAGAAAATGCCTCACCACCATGTACAAGAAAACTAATAAGGATCTCGATTTTTGTACACTTCAGTCTGCTCTGGTGCGAGCAGACTGAAACGCGATGTATGAGGCGTCAATTCAGGAGAAGTTGGCGATTTGATCAAATCAACAAACACATCAGCAGGGAGAAGGTTTGGATCGGTTTCTAAACTCGCTCGTTTTCTAAAAGCCGCAGTCTATGAGCTACTTCTACTGACAAATTAGCTCAACTTAAACAAGAAGTGTAAACAAAGCAAAAGCAACTTGGAAAACAATCACGGTTCCGTTCAAAAGGCCCATCGCTCATTTCCAACATCTGTCATGGCACCTCCACATGATTACATGCGTTATTGATCCCTTGTTGTTACAAAGGATCAATAGCACAGTATGTCTTTGGGTTGCAGTCCTCCTGGAGGGAGAATCTCCACCCTTCCCTCAAACCTTTGCTCTGTTTTTAGCTCCATCAATTTTTCCATCAACTCAAATAAGGTTGCCTGTCTAAAAATGTATATCCACAATTATACATGGTGTTTGCAGTAACGTGATTCTTTCACACTGATGTGGATATTTAGTTTTTTACCTTTTCTGCATGTCTGTTGTGCCTCCTTCATAATGACATGACTTTCCTTCAACAATGGCCTTCATCTATTATAATGGGCCAGTCTTGGGGCTATTTCCTCATTTTTGTGTGTACCAAAGATTTAAAGATTGGGATTTCTCAACGCTGCTAAAATCTTCAATTATACCAATACTTTCAATTGCATTACAATGAGACAGAAGCTGTTTTTACAGAGAAAATGGAAGCACAAGAAAATACTTTAGATATTAATTTAATCTTAAACTGGTTTAAATCCTTCACTTTGTCGTTTCTCTTCCTTTAACATTCAGTCTTACTCAGTGGATTTCAACTGGGGAAATTCCCCTTTCTTTTTGAAACTATGACAGCAATGAATTGTGCTGTACAGGATAATCAACGAGTTCTAGAGTGGAGCCTAACCTGTAATTGGAAGGGAAATTAGTAATAGGCAGCAATTTGGGTCTGCATACAGCCGAACCTTTGACAGCTCATTCATACATTTTTCTTACAGTCAGTGAGCTGCAGAGAAAATAAAAACTGGCCAGGATGTGGGACGTAACAGCTCCCATTCATTATAGTGTGGCAGGTATTTGCATTGCAGTTATTGTGCATATTGTGATGTTCATTTGAAACCTAATCCAGTTAGCAGCATGATTGCACACAGATCGCAGCGCTATGCCTTTCCCTTCCCAAGAAGTTACGTAAATCATGTTCAACGCAGAGTTCCAGAACAAAGCAGCTTAATTACGCATGTTGCATCAAACATTGTACTCCGACGCTCACAATGTTGAAGCCATTTCGTCTCCTGAGAGCCGACTGCCCAGAACTGAGACAGTTTCTGCACATTCTGAGTCTCCCATCAGGATCTTTACAACACCGTGCTGCTGAATCACAAACATCTGCCACAGTCAGCACACAACCAGGTCATCCACTGACGTGGACCCAACTGGCTGCTGCCCAAGCGCCTGCTACTGCTGCAGAACCTTCTGGTTAGCTGGAGAAAGAGGCAAGTTTCATTAGCACAGAATATGATGGTTTTGATGCCAAAAACTGGTAGAAATAACCTTTATTGCCTTTATTCAGCTCTTCAACAAGGTTTAGAACTTTCTATACATTATTAGTGTGTGAGAAAGTCGTCCTATCTACTTTTAAAGGGGTGGTGTCATGTAAAATTAACTTTTTTGAGCTTTACATCGTCTTATAATGTTATTTCCTCATCATAAACATACCTGTGTTGCCTTGATTTTTTTCATGCATGTTTGGTTGCCATGAGAAATTCAAGGATTTCTGATTCAACTGTGCAAATCGTAGAGGTGGACCTTGCCCCACCTTTGAGGATGAAGCTCCCCCTCGGACCTACAGTTTCCAAGCTTCTGCCTCTCAGAGCAGCCCTCCCTCCGCAACTTCCCCACTCAGCTCCTTCAGACTAGCCAGCAACAATTAGCAAACACCTGGTTGAACTGCATCAGCTGAGCTCATTATACCAGCTACGTCTCAGTGCAACTATGGTTAAAAACACTGTTAAAGGGTTAGTAGAGGATCCATGTTGTGATGACTTCCTCAAGGCGGAGTTTCAGAAAAAGCTGGATTTTCTTAAAGAGACAGAGGCCTATTATTAAGGAGCTAACTTACAAAGTCAAATTTCTCTTAGGTATCCTTCGTTATCCTACTGTACCCTTAGACGAGGACATTCTGACCATTTACCCTCACTCTGATACATTCTCCTACTACTCTCCAATATTGCAATGCTTGACCTTGTTTCAATTATTTCAGTCCTTTTTCTGTTTTTTTTCTTTTAGATAATTGTCCCTCATTGAGGGATTTTAATTTTCTGGTTTATTCAGCTTTTGTTTTTGATCGACAAGCTTTGTGTTTTTAACCTCCCTTGGTTGGAACTAAATATTAAATGTTGTTTTTGTTGTGACTTGCTATATATTTAATTCCTCATTGGGACATGAATAAAGATCTGAATCTGAAGTTGTGCATACAGTGCTTTAGTTTCGTCTGCACTCCATTTCTGGAGTTTGTATGGACATTTTTCCTTTAATTGTCAGGAGTTACAAGGAGTAGATGAGATGGAAGTAAGTAAATTACATTTCAATATGAAAAATAACCCTGTCTAACAGTCTAAGAGAAACTGTGGGGGAGTTCTCCTCTGAGAGCAAGACTTAAGCAAAAGATCATACAAGGAGAGAGAGAAGACAGAGTGCAGAGGCTGCTGATGCAACTTCATCTTTGTTTTGTAAAGCCTTAAGTCAGAGAATTGTCTGCAGCTGTTTTCAGTTAAAAACTGATAGGTACCATAGGACATTTAGTTTATTACAAAGTCTGAGCAAATAAGCCCACAAAACAACAATACTTGCTGTCCAGCTCCAGATATGGGCAAAAAACCCAAAACAGCCTCACAACATTCAAATCCTTCTTGGATTGTTGGATCCTGAAGAACGGCTGACTTTGGTACACACCACATTCATTCAGACATATAGATATCTGTATGTCAGAACAGAATCTGTTCTGTTTCAACTTTCTGAGCTCTTGCATCTTTCACCTGCGATCTGAAAGAATATCTTGTTTTTAATAAAACAAAGTCAGTCAAAGCTGTGCTTTTTTTGTGTGTGAAATTAGCAATACCTTGAATCTTCCGGTCGGCCATTTTGCAGCTCTGACTGTAGCACTGATTATTATAGTGTTCAAAGTGCTTGTTTAAGGTTTTTAACTGTTCTTGATGAATGCCCTGACTGCAATTAAGATTTTTATTTTTATTTCTTACTTTCTAACATAGTTTATTGCACTTTATTCGTGCATTTCTATCTCGTTTTGCAGATGAGCAAAACAAGATAGAAATGCCCTATAATTTTTATTTCTTCATACTAGGAAAGCTAAACAAATTAACCTTTTTTTTGACCTTTTGAGTTTTCAAAATCTCATTAAACATGCTGGATTTGGAGCCATTGGCAGCCTTTAGAAGGACTTGATGACCTTGATTTTCCAGAGATGGCAACGACACAAGTTGAACTTCAATCACAAAAATAAGACATCAAAGGCTTGACTTTAACTCTTGGGCTGAGACTGGAGTAACAATTAATAGCCATCGGTGTTGGCTAATACATCACCGATCACTGGCTGATAATTGAACATCCCAGGAGATATTCAGGCCTACAACAATAACGTCTGTCTCAATATCAAACCATCCGTCTGTTTGATATTGAGTGTGAAATCAAACCAACGTCTATTAGGTTTGATATCGATACATATTTTGAACTTTGGAGAGTAATAAAGTAGAGTATACATACAAGTTTACAGCTATGTTCAGTAAATTTGAAAGTGAATTTATTTCAGTAACTCAGTTCACTAAATTAAACACATTTTATAGATTAGTGTCACACAGGCTGATGTTTTAGAGCCTTTATTTCTGTTAACTATTAAGATTTTCTGCTTACAGCTAAAGAAAACATTTACTGTAAGATTAGAATAATATCCGCCTAAAGATCATTTTCCATAGGTACATTTAATCTGACGAGTTTCATTAGAATGCATATTCCAATTTATTTAATGTGTGTGCAATATGTATATGTGTGGATTTGTGTTTGATTCACTGTTTTCTTCCTCACTTCATACTAAGAGTTCTCGAAATGTTCTCCATTAAGCAGCCTATTGTTTTGTTTGTTCATGACTCTACATGTTCACAATCTAAATGGTTGACCCGAAAGTCGTTGCAAAAAGCAAGTGGCACAAATACCACAGTTTGAGAGCCACTGTTCTAAAACATTCAAACCATCAATCAGGACCTCTTACTAGAGGAATCTGGGTCTTTCAGAGGTGCTAACTTGTAACTTCCACCAAATACACACAAAAGTCCAATTGGAAACTTTACAGTTTTCTCTAACAGGGTGAGTCCCTTAGAAAAACTTTTTAGGAATCTAACTTCTTTCTGTTATTTATTTTTCTTTGGCGGAGCGATCTTGTTAAAGAGATGTTCATTTTCCAAACCGACTATGTCTCCAAAAAAGTGCCAGGGTTGCCAATCATCCCGCATGAATTCTGTGGGAAACAGAAAAACTTCACCTACCACAACCAGAGAACTTTTTAAGGAGACTTCTTTTCCCAAAGGCCAAGTAACGTTTGCCCCTCTTACACAAGGATTTCTTGTCTGCTGTCAGGCTGGTGGTTTGGTTGAAAGGTTGACGGGAGGAGAATGTGAGCGTGTCTCTTCTCTGAAAAGCACTTCAAACTTCAGAATTGACATTCGGCTCATTATTTGAAACTGGTAAGAAATAAACATGAAGTAAAAACATGAGCTAAGATCCCGTGGAAACGAAAACGTGGGGTTTTCTGTTTATGTGCCCTGTGACTCTAAAATTCATGATCTCCAGAGATCCATAATCTCTAATGAGTCTTCACAGTGATGTAAATTAGAGTTCTTGGTGAACAAAAAGAAACAATCCATTCCAACCCTGAAGCACCGTGGCTGCATGGATCTAATTAATTTCATGCACAAGCATTGGATTAGCATTTCCCTAAAGCTGAATCTGGTTTGGAGTTTTGTTTGTCTCTAGCACAAAAAAAAAACACAAACAAGAGTTTGGCAGAGTATGTGCTTGTCCTTAAGGGAGGTGTGTCCCTGTAAATGCCCCAGTTACTTAAAACTCAGTGTAGTAGAAGAACCATGACGGGACCCTCGGAGAAGTGCAAGTCCCTGAGGAACTGACTTGGCTGTTATCCAACGCACCGCAGGGGCCTGATAGATGAGTGAGCAGGAACACAGAGCCTGTGTTCTGGTGGCTAACAAGGAAACTCAACGGAGAAAAACAACGTTGAACTCAAGCTGCTCTCACATTGTTTCCTATCCTACCATCTAGGAGTGTTGGAAAAGCATCTTAATAAAGAAGAAATCAAGCATAATTGATTAAACATCAAGTTCTGTCAAGCTTTTGAACTTTGTCTTGCTTTCAACCTGGGCTACTGCAACTGACCATCTTGAGATTAGCCTCTATGCTCCTATTATTATTGGATATAGATATCCTCTTATTTGATATCTCTACATCAGATATCAAATAAATATTAGTTCAACATTCATCGACTGAGCGTCTGCATGCCATAGCATGAGAGAAGTAAAGTTGCTATTAAACCATTGCTTTGAAATTCGACCCAGTAGCTGTGCTGCATATGCACAGTATGTGTTCACCAGTGACCACGCTCCGGGCCCAGCTGCAAAAGTTACAATCTAGCATCTACCGCTTTGGACGTGCTGTACGTGTGTCAAACGACCAAGATCTGGAAGCATGAAGCGCAAAACCCTTCTAGACGTGTCATTAGACGATCACTGATCTAATTATCAATACAGTCACACAATACATTGATTCAGAATCCCAATTCTTAGATTTAATTTTAGACCCAAGATTTAGTTGTTGATTGTTCAGGAGGTTTTTAAGTTGTTTTTTTTAAAGTAGGATTGGATGATTTAATGGGTCTTAATATTTGTAAGATTAAACTTTTACAGAAAAATCTGCTGAGAACTTTTCTACTGTTTCTTGGAAAATTGCTTGAAAACTTTGAAGAAAATAACTAACTGTGACTTGGCTCTCGGTGGTCCTTACCTAAAACCTTGCATAATACAGGGGCGTTTGTCTCTGAGCAGTGTGAATATATTTTCTTGGTCTCAATTAATGTCTCCAAGGAATAGGAGGCGTTTTATAAGAACAAGCTAAAAGAGTCTTGGTCCAGTGGACCAAAGATTTCACCCTGCAGATCAGTCTTCTGGGGGATGGTACTAAATTAAGTAAACGGGAAATTACAAGAGACGTACTTTACGCATGTGGTGAAGATCATCCAGAACCTTTTGCTGGTTTCAACATGTCCTTAGAAGCCTTTTAAAAGTTCCAAGATTTACTCTGTGTTTACTTGATGTTCCAAATAACTTCTACTTTTCCAAACAAATTGTAACTGTAGTTCTTTCTTTGGCATCCCAGAGCCACATTTATTGGGATGTGAGAGCATAATTCCGCCAAGAAGGAAAAAAAAAATCCATCAAGAGAACCAACATATTTCTTAAAGGAGATATATTTTTTCTACTCAGGTATATGTATACACATTTTATAACGTTGTCTTTCTTGAGAATAAATTATAAAGAACAGTAGTAATGGTGAATTGAAAAATGCTTAAATGAAAAACGGGACATTTTAATGTACTAACTGTATATCTTGGCTGTTAGAAGGCTTCCCGCTCCTGTTTTCATGCTGAACCATCGCAGCACAGCAATCTACAGGCGCTTCATCCTAAAGAGAATGACAGCATTCAGCACTGTGTTCATATTTTCCTTTGTGACGCGCAACTGAAATTAGATGTATGAACATACAGCAGTCCACACCGAGGCAATGCAGTGCAAGGTGGCAGACAGTAAACCTGCTTGTTTTAATCAGCAGTCCTCACCAGGTAACTTTTTCTATTTATTTTGTGGTGATTCACCAATTATCCTCATTCTGAGGATTTTCACCTTGACTGGGCCTCATCGGGTCATCGGTTAACAGCAAAGATGTGTAAGAAGGTTGTTTTTCCTTTGCACATTCGGTACCTGAAGGAGTCTTTGACTTTTGAGTTGTTGGCAGGTTTCAAAAAGATATTATCAAAGAGAACTTGTTATGCAGAATTTGCATTTTGAACGTTGTTGTACTTCCATTTGGGTTGCTATTGCTTCCAAAAGCAGACCGGGAGTCACAAACCCCCCCCCAAAAAAAACACCCGGCAGGTTTTTCGGATTAAGTTGTTATCTGGAAAATTATTTGTTTCAAAAACTTTTGGAAGGTAACGCCACAAATCAGCAACGACTGTCCGTTTTCTAGCCAATCCAGCGAACTCAGCCTGTCACCTAGCAACCAAACCATTTTTTCAAGGCAAAACTCCAAGTAATTGTATATTAATGATGATTCTTCAAGTAATGTTTTTCAACATTTTTGGCCATTCCACTACCTACATTAAATATCTCTTTATCTGTTGGGCCCTTCAGTAGCTCTACTTAGACAGTTTGGTTGCCAGCTTTGCAGCATTCAGCATACAACTCCTGGACTTAATTTTAAAATATAGTGGGCTACTGCTGAAAGTACCAGTGACATAAATTGGGAGGGTAAACTAAAACTTTAAAGTTTTCTAAAATAAATCAAACATGAGCTGAAAAGATGATAATCCCTAGATTATCCAGAAAGCTCTCTGTGCTTCCTAGTACGACTAACTATTTCCTTTGAAATAAGGACTGACTTCAATTTAACTGAGTTCAATTAAAGAATTAATTTTTTTTAATCATGATGGGAACATAAATGTCGTCATCATCCAAATATACAGTATTCTCTGGTATTTGTCAGCCTTGCAACAACTCTGAGGAGGTTTCAAAAGGATTTTGACATTGTTGCTTTAACAGTCCAATAGTTCAATATCTGGGCAGCAGAGACACTATTCCACAGTAACACATCCTTGATGACGCTACCAGTTGTTGGCTAGCACAGCTAATCCGCCTTGTTTGCTTTGCTGCTCCTCTTTAAATCCGTCTGATTGCATGGTTTGGGTTTTAAAGGTTTTATTTTACTATTATATCTTCTAACATACAAGCCAGGTACATATATTGCTTATATTCTTGTTCTAAATGAAACGGCTCTCCAAACACTGGCTGTTTGGAGCCGAAGAAACCCTGTTGTTGAAAACGCTGAGTTGATGTTTTTTTTCTTCTTGTTTGTTTATTAGTTATTGCCAGAGACCTTTAAAAGTTTCATGATCCATCTTTAACTGTGTTTACTCAGGAGTTAAAGTGTGTTTACAGATGCAAATTCAGGCGTGTGTGTGCGTGTGTGTTTTGTGCCCCTTGAGAGGCTCCTTCCTGTTCTCTCCCAGGGGCTGAATCAGTGTAGTGGTATGAAGTGCAGTGGATGTTACATCACACATACACAACTCATCACACTCTGAGGAGGCCGAGGTCAGGAAGGGAGAGTGGGCTCAGTCTGCTGCAGACGTTTAGCAGAAAGTAAAAGCAAGCAGACCAGGTAAAGGAAAAATGCAGCGTAAGCATAAGTCCTGGCTCTTGAGGTTTTTCACTTTTTGCTACAAATAAACACTTCAATGGATTTTGGCTCATAATCTGAACTGGAATGGAAATATAAATGGTTTTCAATCCCTTTTACAAGGAAATGTCCCAAAACTGTGGAACCCATTTGTTTCTCAAGGTGTTTGCACACCCTTAAATTAAAGCATTTCTTAAAAAGCAAGTTAGCCTTAAATATATTAATCATGGGTCTTAAATTTTGGTTTTGTTTCTCCAGGGATTTTTCAGACAGGTAAGTTTGTCACCTGCAGACATCTTCATTGCATTGTTTGTGTTACCAGGCTACTGGTAATTAGCTGCTAACATATGTTTGATATGTAGCTATAGCTAACTGTTTTCCCTCTAGCATTAGCGATAGAACTGACCGTAACGCGATAAGTGCAAATTTATTGCCAGTGGCTGATTTCTGCTGCCAACTCATACGAGGCTACATTCAAAATCATTTTTAGGCACTTAACATTTGTTTGAATTGTTTGCCATAGTTTGCTTATATTTTATTAATGAATTCAACTAATAGATCAGATCTAGAATGAAAGGTTCTCTTTTCCATGTAAGGTTTACCAGATAAAACCCCCCGATGTCTACTAAGCTGCAAAATAAGGAAAAAGGGGAAAAAATGAATCATCCAGGGATTTTAGATTTAGTTACAGATTGAAAAGAGTGCATGGCCTATAAGTCCGAAACTACACCAGAAAACAGTGAAACACATTACTCTGGGAGATTAGCCACTTTAAATCTAGCGACAGTCGCAGGGCAGCGAACCCATTTAGGCTCATTTGTCACCATAGTTGCTCCCTAAAGGCCCCTTCATTGTTGCTAGACGTGTCGGGGCCACGTAAAGTTTGAATTAGACCAGGCGCCCGATTAAAACCACTGGGGTAAAATTAGGCATGAGGCCTGGCTTTCTCTCACAGCCTGTTTTTTTTTTTTTAAGGGATTAGACGACTTTTTAAAAGTTATTGGAGGGCTAATACGCATGATTAACACAGCTGATTATTGTGAAAATGGAGGTGCATTTTATTGGCCTCACCTTAAGGGGTCCGGGCTGCTGCTTGGGGGGAATGGTGTTCAGTAGTTTACTTGAACAAGCTCACTCAAGGTCCAGTGAGGAATCATAATGCCTTATTTAACGCTTGCTGTGTAGATAGCATGCAGTGAACTGTGGCTGAACTATAAGAGCTCAGAGCTGGAAGCTAACAGCCTATAAAAGTTGTTTGAAATACAGTATTTGGTGGGAACTTTAGTTTTTTTTTAGTTTTACCCATGAGACGAAGTGTCCTAAGCAGATAATAAAACACATTAAATAAAGAATTAGTGTAAAAGAATTCATTTGCAAACTTTTTTTGTTAATTTGGACCGTTTATAAAAGCAAAAATACAAAAATTCATCATGAATTCATGGCAAACTTTTCTGATTCCTAAAGCTTCAAATCTACAAGTCTGGGAAAAAAAATTATCTCAAGAACTGGATGGATATACATCCATTTCTAATGGATTTACAGTATATCCATTAGGAATGGATGTATATCCATTAGGAATATACATCCATTCCTAATTTTTCTTTCCCATTCTCAAGAAATTATTTCAAATTTCACACTTTTCCAAACGTTTCTGAAAGCAGGCAGGAAGTGACGTGATGGATGTTCTGTTGGCCTTTAAAAGAGAAACAGGTTCAGAAAAAGACCTCCGTAAATAATAATAATAATAAAAAAGCAGTCTGAAAACACTTGCGTTGACTAATTGGACCAGTAGCCGTGGTGACGGAGTGACATCACGTCGTCATAAACAGGTGATTCATCCGGTTGTTGCTCATGGGAACGTTTTCATTAAACATCCACACCCATCCTGGCCTGCAATTAGTTACCAGTTGAGGGGTTGTTATCAATGTTTACGATGTGTTGGAGGTACAGGAGGCAGGCCTGTTGTTAACCCTCTGAGTCAAGGTCAGAGGTCAAGAAGGGGGGCAGGGGCTGATCAGAGCAGAATTGAACAACCTGGAGGAAATGATGGCAGCCAGTCTTTCTGCTGTGACTGTTTGTGTGTTACTTTCACCACAGAGGTCATGTTTCTGGTTGTGTTCGTCTGGCAGTTTTCATTCCTGTCTGGATTTGACAGACAGGAATGAAACAGACAGGAAGCCGCATTCCTTGAGTGGCAAAGTCCGGCAACTTTTGGATGTATCTCCTGGTTTGATCCCCTCCCCTCCATCCAACTCTGTCGTTGTGTCCTTGGGAAAGATACTTTGCCCACCTTTACTGCTGGTGGTGGTAGGGCTGAAGGCACCGGTGCAGTCTGGCCCAGCGCAGCTGTTGCTACAACCCAGTAGCTTGCCACCATCAGTGTGTGAATGTGTGTGTGAATGGGTGAATGACTGAATGAAGTGTGAAGAGCTTTGGGGTCTTCTGGACTTGATAAAGTGTTATACAAGTAAAGTATGCAGGCAAGCTCTACGGAGCTCTGCTGATGAGCTAATATTGGACTCGGGTGTGCTAGAAGTTAGCCCCTGACTGGAGTTTGAGATCCCTGCATATCTCAATATGCAGGGATCTCATCAGCATTGTGGAATGCTGATCAGCCAGCATTCCACAACAGCTCAGGAGTTTACCTAACATGCATGTTTTTCGGACTGTGAGCGGACCTGGAGAAAAGCCATAAATGCCCCAGGAGAACATGCAATCTCTATGCAGCAAGACCCTGTTGGTAAATCAAACTCAGGACGTTCTTGCTGCAAGGCAACAGTAAGAACAACTGCAGTAATTTTGAATAGTCAAGGAGCTATTATGGGAAACAAATACTACAGCTTAGCTTGTTAGAAACAACTTTCTCTTGACAAACTTAGGCAATAAAATAAGGGCTGTTCTGCTCATGTAGAAGAATGCAGACACATGTTCACACAGCATGTATGGCATATTTGGAAGACGCTCACTGAGTATTTGCAATACCTGTTAATTCAAGGCAGAAGGCACTGGAGGTATCGCTCTGGATTAAACATCTTTCTGTCTCATCTGTGTTGGTCTGTTTTCAGAGGTTCTGTGTATAGCATGGTATGCCTGCCTTAGACCTTGATTCAGCGCTCTGATGTCAGATTTTATGGAGATATGTACATTTTCTTAATATGAGGCTGATGATTCCCTGCAGACTAGTGAATACAAAAGGATCTCATATTCATCAAAGGGACAAATGTTGCTACCTTCTCCTTGTTTTGTATGAACCGTAGCGGCGGCGGTATGATCGGCCAGCATTCCACAACAGCTCAGGAAAAGATGGAGTTGGACAAGCGTTTTCTCAGAGGGGGTCCAATTTATCAGTGCTGAGGGAGGACAGTTGACACAGCATTCATCAGAGCCACATCCTGCTTCAGCACTCTTTTCAAGAGGGAGCTTGGAGTGCATGTAAAACCTCACTGAGTCTGAAAAGCCAGCAAACCAATGACACAGGAAGATCCTGAATCAAATAGACTGAAAAGAACAATCCATCCACCAAGAACTGTGTGCTTCACTGTTTTCCAGTTTGTGGGTTAAACGAGGAAAACCTCTTGGACACAGGTTACTTCAAGGTGTCTCTCTTTGACAAAAACGATTGGTTTGGTCAACTGATCCAGTGGATGTTGGAGCCTATCGGGTAGTTACTCTGCTTCTACAGTCACCACTGAATAAATATGAATACTACTCAATAATACCAGAACCCTGATGATCCATACAATAAGTAGGTGTGACTGGCCCCATGGGGTAACACTTGTCTGTGACACAAAGAAGAGACCGCTGATCGTTGTGTCTGAACGACGTATAATCATGAAAAGATGTCGACATGGAGACGTCTACTGATGTCTTCATCTGGTTGAAAGGTGGTTGGGGTTGATAAACTGGGAACACCAAACCCAATTTTTAATGTCTTTGGATGGAACCCATGGGCTAAAAAGACACATTTCACCATGTTCTTATGGGCTAAATAAAGACATGGACTGTCAAACCCAAAATGTTATTTTCATTTAAAATAAATGTAAATGAAATGTTTTTTAGAGAAACAGTAGCCTGGCCATTTCCTTCTTGATTCTCATCTCCCTTCATTGCTCCATCTGGGATTTTGCCCTTTGAGAAATGCAAAGGGTTATGATCTTTTCTGCTGTATACAGTAAGTAAATATCTGGCTTTAACTCTATATTAATGCACTGTAGAAGTTTACCTAGCTCTATCTGTAAGACAGAGTTCCTTTGAGTAAACTTTTTAGTAACTGTCAACAGTGACCGTAACTTCCAGCTTCCCTTCAAACAAACTAACCGACTATCACTTGCTTCTGAAACAGCTGGAGGTTTATTTGTCCTCGTGTTTACTGGAGGCTTTTCTCTTTGCATTGACGCATGTAGTTGCACTGGCTTGTTACCAGGTGTGAAATTGGGTTAACGGTAAGGCAGGGCGCCGCCGAGAGCCAACATGTGCCTCGAATCTGTGCTCTGAAAGTGAAGTCAAGATGTACGTAGCAACTTAAAAGGGGAGCGAAAGGGGCGGCTGATGTCATGCAGTTGGTTTGGGACATTTTATCACACATGGTTTCTATATCAGTCAGCTGCTGTTTAGCTGACAGCATGGGAGCGGACCGGACCGGGTTCTAAAGGAGACGTGTGCAGGCACATCTGCAGATAACTACCGCCGGCCCGACTTTGACTCCGCATGCAAACCTGTTCTTATTTAATTTCACCTCTGGCCAACAAGCTACCCAACTCAAACAAACAGTGCTAAAAAGGCCAGAGAGCCACGGTGTTCCTGAGCGTTTACTGAGCTGCACCTCGCACTGCTAATGATTAGTTTAGGCTTACTCACAGGAGAAGAGCAAATTATTCATCGGCTTTAAAATACTTTCACGGCACATATTTAATTTTATCAGCAGATGTCTAGAATAAAGCAGGACAACATGAGGTTCATGCTATTTTTTGTAGCTTGCTTAAGATTTTCAGAAGACTTTTATTAGGTATTTATATTTGAATAACCCTCTCCAGGCAGAGGTTGCAGATTTGCAACAGCTAAATGCTGTTTAAATGTCTCTCTCAAAAAAAGTCTGAATTGTATATTACTACCCCATATGATCATTTTCTCCAAATATCAGATTTTTCCTGCAACTACAACTTAATTTGAACCTGAGAGGGTTTTAATAATTTTCTGAAAGGAATCACTCAGAATTCAGTCAAGTTGGTAGTGTTCACTTTGTGTCTTCATTTAAAATAAATCCAGATTAGTTTGTCCTGAAGTTTGAAAATAACATTAAGTCCAATAAAATTAACCATACCCCATGTATCATTGAAAATATTTTTTTCTGAAACTTTTAAAGCGTTGAAATGTTTCCTTTGGGTTATCATTTATAAAGAAGGATATGATTATTTACACAGAAAGTATAGATTGGAGGCGGTGCGTCATCAGTGACCTTCCTGACTCAAACAAAAACAGAACTGAAAGTAAAACATTTTCAGTCAGAGTAACTGTTTGATGTAAAAGCGGGATTAGAAATTGAAATATTATAGTGGTTAAGGATTGTGTAGATGTTTTTTCTCTGTCTTATTTTCTATTTAGGACGAAGGCGTTGAATCTTCCATTGTCATTTGGTTTCACAGGAAGATTCTCAGCGGCTCATGGGCTTCTAGCTCCATTTCCTGTCTAAATAATCATCACTTTCTGTTTAAATAACTACCTTATACTAATGTGCTGGTTCATAAAATACTGTCTGCCGTGAAATGTTTTAGATTGGAGTTGTTTAAACAGCTAACTAGCTAACAGGTTAGAGCTGGTACTTCTAGTTATATGCAGTTAATATCTTTCCTCCTTGGTGTTTTTATTCTATAAATCCAGATTAAATCCAGGACCAACTAATCTGGATTTATAGAATAAAAACACCGAGGAGGAAAGATATTAACTGCATATAACTAGAAGTACCAACTCTAACCTGTTGCTACACACTGCCAATCAAAAAGCATCAGCGCTTTTCTCTAGCTAGAATTGGGCCCAAAACTATTCCTATTGCTGGTCGAGTCTAACAGAGTCTGTGGAGAGAAATTAAGATTCGGGACGCATCGAGGTCTGTAGCCTCTGTCAACTGGGCTACAGACCATGATGCTTTGTAAAGCAAATCTCAACAGTCTGGCTTCTGTCTGGTACCTGTTGATCCGTAAAGGTGAGTAAAATGATGTGCGAAGACTCAAAGACACTGAGGGATCAATCTGAAGACTTTAAGTTTTCTCCCTCAGAGCAAACTGAGGGAGAACATCATGTTTTTAACATGATGTTAAAAACATGATGTGATGTTTATAACATCACATCATTTCATCACTTTGCTCAGCATCCACATTCCCAGATGCATGCATGTGATCCGAAAACAGGACTCCAACAACGCCACGGCATTTCAACCCCACCCTTAAAATAAATGCTGAAACTGACGGTATTTAGATGCAGACAGAAAGAAATGTGTGCCAAGTTATTTTTTTTTTTTTCCCTTTTAATTTTACCAACCTAACTGGCCGATTTTGTCTCGTTAAAATTCACGGCACAGTTTCAGATCTTTACCAGAAGCCGTAATTATGACTCGCTGCATGGAGCGGGCCGTCCGAAGGCAGAGGTCGCTCTGGGTGAGTTCAACCAAAAACGAATGAATTCAACAGCCACAAAAACACATGAGTGTGCATACAGATGCTTCTCTCTCGTTCTTGTTTCGGGACAGGGGTTAAATTTGTTCTTCCATGTGACGAAAAGGTTCAGTACAACCAGCTGACCCTCAGTTTCCCCGGCTACCGCCGTTTGCATACCTAACATGGCCATAGTCATGTAAGCGCAATCAGCAGGACCACCACGCTCCACGGGACAAGATATCCACTACGAATATGGATGAATGTGTCCGCTCTTTAAATAGGGTTTATTGTGCTGAGTTGTTTGGCTATGAACCCAAAACCTAGTTTGAGCTCAAGTTTGACACTTCTTGGGCCAAACTTTTAAAACAAGTGAAACCCAAAATCTTAACACATTTGTATTCGGCACTCTTTAGTGACAACAATAGAGGAAACATCAACTCGTTCCCCCTTCTTTAGAAACAAGTTTCCTGTGAATGTTGCTACATGAATTGACATTTGAATTCATGAATTGACATGTGGCCCCAGTCTTCATGAAGATTGGGGCCACAACATCTTTACCAGCAATAAAATGTCTTAAGCAACCCTTTCTCCGACTGGTACAACACCACCGACATCATGTTTGGGTTTTACTGGAAGTTTCTCTGGCTGACAGCTGAACAAGTAAGGTAGACAGATGCTTTCAGAAAGCAGAGATGTCTGTCTGTGTCTCTGGCATTAGGCAGAGACAGATTGATGTATGGAGAGAGAGGGGGAAGAAAACGAACAGAAGAAGCTGAATGCAGAACACCAGAGAATGTGATCAGTAGGACAGAAGAAGACGCTCTGCATTTGATCACAGTCAAAGTGGACCCGGCAGATAAGAGCCGGCGCAGACATGTCCAACACACCTACCCAGTCTTCTCTTTGAAATCTTTATTTCCCAGGGCTCTCCTTCCATACACGCTCTCAGAAACACGGACTGGGCTGAACTTTCTCCCCCCCGGGTCAGGCGGTGAAAGAGGAACAAAGTGGTATCTATGTTCTGCCATTCGTATTTGTGTTGGAGGCGCCACACGTCCTGAGCTCCATGTTGGCTCGAGGTAATTACACCTATACACCACCAATATCCCCTCCCATTACTGCTCTCTAATGACTCTTACTGCTCGTACACACACACGCATAAAAAAAAACACACACACACACCACTTTGTCGGGGCAGTGGAGCCCAGTGACAACATTGGTTAGCTTCATCCTGTCACGTCAGGCTTGCTTGTGTTATTCTGCGGTCAGGTTCAAATCCCCTCCCTGGGCTTCATCGGCCGAGTGTCACTTGCTGTACGCGTGACAGCTAAACTCTGGTTATGACACTATTCAGAAGTTTTATTGCAATGTTTGGACATATTTATGAAAAATAACATACCTGAGAAGTAAGAAAAGTAGAGAGATGATAAGAGCAGAGAGTTGAGGGGCAACACTAGAGGGCAGCAATTTGATTTTTTAAAGTAGCAGTGTTGTGTAAAATCAATTTTTTGGTTATTATGTTATTCCCTCACTAAAAAAATAAACATACTTGGAGTGTTGTTTAAAGGGTTTGAGAAACCCTTTAATCTCCATGGCAACCCTTCGGCTGTCCAAAACACCTGAGTGGACCTAGCCCCGCCTTTGATGAAGACACTCCTCCTCAGAACTGCGGTTTGTGAGCCTCTGCCTCACAGAGCTCCCCTCCACTGTGACACCTCCACTCTGCTCCTTAAGACTAGCTAGCATCATTTAGAAAACACCTGGTGGAATTACACATCTGCTGAGCTCATTATGTGAGTTACATCTCAGTGTAGAGCTGGTGAAAATGTTGTGCAGGAGCTAATAGAGGAGAGATGTTGTGATGACTACTTGAAGGAGGAGTTTCAGATAGAGCTGGAGTTTCTTAAAGAAAAAAATGACAAAGAGATATTTGATATAGATGTTTATAACTGAAAATAACAGTGACATGACTGTGCTATAAAATGATTCTGTGTGGCTGGAGAACCCATACCGAGCCTTTAACACTTGTTAGTCTGACAGACTTGGTTCTTTTGTGGACCAAAACTGGAACATTTGCTCTATTTCAAGCAGGTGTGGTTCACGTTCACACGGCACTATAGCAAACCAATTTTTGAGTGACCTGTTCCCCTCCTTGCCTGTGGGAGCGCTGCACTGAAAGAAACGACATAAAAACCTCTGAAGAAGACCGGGAGCACAACTTCCTTCTTCACCACATGGAAACAAAAATGGAGAACCGTCATATTTTAGCAGTTGGAGGATTTTTTTGGGGGCAGGAAACCATGAGCCATTTCTCCAGCTAACGCTAGACTTGTTTGTTTGGTTGAATTTACCCAGAATGCACTGCGCTATAGTGCTTGCTTTGGACAATTAGCAGTGCACATGATTCTCAAAGTGACAAATGCTATTGCTAGCATCATGCTAGCATCCTGCTTGGGAATGCTGAATCATTTTGAAGCACTTTGTTATTGTCAGCTTATCAAATGGAATCCTAATAAAACACACCGATGTTTTTTTTTTTGTGTGATAAAAGTCAAAAAGTTTAAGAGCTTTGAATTCTTTTGCACAGCACATACGTGCTCTGTTAAGTCTCAAGACATCCGTAGCTGCATGCATCTCATTTTTGGATTCCTCCACCAAGCGCGCTCGTTTGATGACTTGATGTACTTTCTGTTCTGTGCTTTATGGCTTGGAAAGGTCCAATAAAGTAATAAATGACTGATGAAATATGCAGTCAGATTCCATCACCACACTCCCGCGTCTCATCTGCGCAGCACGGATCAAAGCCCGGTTAACCGCCCTCGCTTGCCGAACGAGCACAGTCTGTTTGTACCCTTCGGTCCCTGGGATCTGGAGTGATTTGTCCTGTTTAAGCCATAGCAGTAGATCATAACTCCACGATAGTCCCCCTGCGACTTCTGTCTGAGCAACCGAGATTTGCGATTGGGAAATTTCAAAACACAGGAGGAGCTAATCCTGTAAATCTGAGAAACTGGAAGTTGCTAATCTAACTTCCCAAAGCGCCTTCATTTACTTTTCATCAAATCCAGACCTAAGTCTTGTTTACTCGAGTCTGTGTTACTTGTCTTACACTTTTGAAGTTCTTTTTTTTTTTTTTTTTTTACCTTTTCTGTTTAATGAGCTCAGGCGCAGAGAAACACATGTGGAAACGCCGTGCCAAAGATGGGAAAACAGTTCTGGAGACAGCAGGGTCAGATTTTACATGCTGTCTAATAGCAAATCCAGCTGACTCGAGCAACTGATCCTCTTCTTTTAAACCACACAACACACACGCTCATTACCGGGCTTGTTACGTAAATCAGACTGTGTTTAAAAGCTCTACAGGGGAAATGTTTAAAGGCCATATTTGCAACTGGTAACATGGCACTCATGTCGTGGCTCGACGCTCACTGAAAGATCCGAGGCATTACATAACTCAGTGAGGGAGCGGGACGGCCGGGAAGCAGAGTTTTGTTTCGACTCTCCTGTGAATTAGACGCTGATCTCTGGTTGGTCCCTCACATTCAGCTGCAAATTGAAAATATTCTAATAATGTGTGCCAGGAGTTTATTTTGCAGCAACTGGTTTGACTAGAGCTACTTTCCTGAAACTTTAAGATTCATATCTTCTTCAACACACCTGAATGGAATCATTGGTTCATTGCGAGGGTGCATCAATACAGCAGATCCTGAGAATTAGATTTCAATGTACATAATGTCAACAAGTACTTTGTTAAGGTTTCTTTTTGCTCTAGTGGCTTTTATTTGACAGTAGTTGCATTTCCTTTAACAAACCTTTGTCTGTATTTCGCTAATGTTGAAAAAATGTTTCATTTATTTATGTTGGACATTTAAAATGTCTTCCAGTTGCAGTGTTGATTGTTCGTTAGAAATTTTTTTTTTTATCTTTCAGAGGATGTTTTTGCATCATCATGCCATTTCCATTATATGAGTTGATATTATTGTTTATCGCAGTAAGTTCTGGGGCAATTTATCAAAATTTGTCATCATGGCAAGCCTAAGCCATTTTCTCTAATAAATTTTAAAATAAGGAATTTCAAACGCGTTTATCATCGTCTCAATAATCAGAGAGAAAAACTCCCAGTGGAGTATCAGTAATTAAAGCGTTCCTGTTCAGACAGGAGATCTAATCTTTAAAGCTCTTCACTGTTTATCTGTCAGACTCATGTTGGGACGTCAATATCGGTTCCAGGAAAGAAGAACATTATTTGCAAAACTAAAAGTTCATGTTAACCCTAAATCTGCCAGTTGTGTGAATAATTTTGGCCTTACCGTTCTGTGTTCCTTACAGTGTGATCAGTGTTGCATCCCATGCACAAAGGAGGCACTTCTCATTATAAGTGCTAACAGTTGAGATGCGTTTTTTTCTTTTCTTTAGTGAGTTAACTCACCACATGAATAAGCCAGGGTAAGCAGGGGGATAAAGGGCCCATGTGTACTTTACACTAACTATAACTTGCTTCATTAAAGTCCACACGCACATATGCAACCTAATCTGGCCGGATAATACGGCGCATTAAAGAGGATCCAGACAAACGGCCACCCGTTGTGTAACCAGAAACCTGAGCAGATCGTTTAGGGTCTGCACTGGAATTTCCACCCAGAGCTCTACCTGAAAATTCTTCAGGCTCATGTGTCTCCTTCACACACGCATGGACACACACACACAGTTTGAACAAAGATATAAATGCAAGTGATCAAAAATGGATTTAATTGCATCTTTTACACATTTTTATTTGGGCTTAAAAAAATGTAAGTTCCATAAGTTTTTACATTTAAGACCTTCTAAAACATTTTTATTCTTTTTTATTATTATTATTATCATTGTTGTCACATGATGGGGCCTCATTGTGAAATATTAAACATTTAAAGGGGCAGAATGTTTAAAAATTAAATGTTTAAAAAACAAATTTAAACATTTAAAGAGGCAGAATTATGTCAAATTAACATTTTTGAGCTTTACATCATGTTAGAAAGTTATTACCGCATCAAAAATAGACATGGATTGCTGCCTTAACTTTTTCATGCACCTTTGAGAAATACTTTAATCAGCCCCTTCAGACTAGCCAGCACCAATTAGCAAACATGGCATATCATCACGAGCTACTTCTCAGTGCAACGCTGGTAAAAACGTTGTTAAAGGGTTAATAGAAGAGCCATGTTGTGATGACTTCCTGGAGGCGGAGTTTCAGAAAGAATAGCAGTTTCTTAAAGAGACAGAGGCCCAATTTCAAGCCATTAAACTACAAAGTCATCATTGTAAAGCTATATATATATATATA
>CAEFZY010043174.1:0-38907 GCA_903066815.1 Brachyrhaphis roseni
TAACTTTAATCTGATTACTGGATTTGAAATAGCAACGCGTTAGATTACTCGTTACTGAAAAAAGCGGTCCGACGTCACAACACTGGTCACAACACAGTTTAAATAGCAAATGGCTAGCTTTTCTGAGCCTCGTCGTGTTTTGGTCAAACGCGTTATTTGACACCAGGAATTAAGTTAAAGCAAATAAAAATGTAAAGTAGTCAACAAATTCAAGTGAAGTAATAATTAATGTTGTTTTGATTGACGTTTGTAGCATAGCTGAAATGGCCAGGCAGATGCTCACAGCGCAGTTTTATGCGGCTAACCGTGGTCTTTTCTGAGGTTCATTAACGATGGTGCAGTTTTTGCAGCCATGTTGTTGTTATGTGCCTGTTGTCGTGGAGGTTTGGTGAGACGAAGCCGGTGCCCATGATGCAGTCTCTCCATTAGCCATTAGCCCATTAGCCCGTTAGCGCTCAGGCTGTTGGAACAGCTTGAATGTGTGATGCTAATGCTTCAGGGATCCAACCCAAACTGGAGCCTTGGCAAAAGGCCAAACAGGAGGAATGGTGAAACAACTTTCCCTACCTATCCTTCCACCACGCTCGCTCCTGTTATCACCTCACATTTGCTTTTTTATGGTTTTGTCTTGCTTGTCTGCTCTGAATCTGAGTGCTTTAACATCTTTAAGCCACAGTTTTTCACTGGAGGAGCGTCTCTGTTTCATTCCCGTGGCATATGTTGGTAAACAAGACTAATGAACATGTCTATCCAAATGTGGTGGAGACATTTTTCTCCTTCAATTCACCCACCGTTGCCCACTGCAGTTTATCCCCGGTTTGTTTTCCAAGCATTTCTCATAAAAGTGATTTATCAAACGCACTTAATGCCGAATTGCTGATGTTTCGTCGTGAATGATTCCAAAGCCTGCCGAAGCTGGTGCTTTTATGGCTCGGGCTGAAAAGGCTACTTCTTGGGGGCATGTTGTGTTTGCTTCTTGTAAAGCTGTTAGACACACACACAAACGTACACGCTAACCCTACCGTAGTCGACTGGGGATGGGCGGTGAGAAAATGTCAGGAGGGATAGAGGTCATTGCCTTCCAAAAGGATAAAACACACATTTCACACAGCTCCCCCGCTGTGTTATCATTTACTGCCCTATCGGACACATTTTGCCGCCTCTGAATGTATTTATATTTACAAACATATTCTTTATTTATTTTCTCTGAGGCCACTGCGCCGAGGAAATGATTCTGAAATCTAACATTTGGAGAGCCATCGCGACTGCCAGGAAGCAATTTGTGCTCTATCTCCGTGGAAAAAAGGGGGCCGTGATGCCCCGGGGCGGCCATTTCGTTCCCTGCAGTGACATTTTTAACAGGGTGCCTGCAGGACACTGGGACGCAGTCTGAGCCACACGCTGCCTCGTCATGGCAGAAAGCCCGCACGCCACGCTGTGGACACACTGTCTTTGTAGGGCTTTTTGCCTGACTCTAAATGCTGGAGCAAAGTTGCAAAGGAAGCCTAAATATCGTTCTGAATAATCTCTGGCAAAGACATGAAACCATACAATCAGGTGTACATCTGTAGATTAGCTACCAGAGCCCCATCAGCAGCTACTTTTAACACTGATGTTGCTCTTGTCTATATGTATCAAAGCGACATTAGGAGTGTATCAGCATCAATTTGCCGTCGTGAAGCATGGAAGCTGCATTCCACTCGTGTGTGACCATTATACTAATGAGGTTAATGGTTCAGCTGTGCTTACTAAAAGATGGATGCCTCCCCCCGCCCTACAATGGAACATGACTCCTCTTGAGAGACTTGGTGAGCTCATTTATATGTGTCTTTGCTTTTTGTGTTAAATCAAACAAAAACCTTCATTTTTTTTGTTTTTTATCCCAATAATTACGGGTCCACATCCAGAAGGTTTTGTAAGGGAGAGCCAGACTGGAGGCCACTCATGATTTAGACTAACAGAATGTATTTAGGTAGAATATGAGACTCTGAGTTCATCTTTTCAAACACCTACATGCCACAAAATCGGCTGAATAGAGATTTTAAAAATGCTTTAACTCTGAATTTATTTACATGTTTTTTTTTTAAACTAGATTTATAATTCTGATAACTTCTGAGGCTTTGCTGTAGTTATAGATACATAAATAAAAATACTCTTCATGTAGGCTTCATACAAACTATTATGTATTTAACACTGCCTGGCAGGTTGCAGGCACAACACAACCGAAAGCTAAAGCAGACTGTCAGGAATTTTATTTAGTTATGTTTTGTCGTAAAACTTGAGTTCAGGTTCGACCAAAAAATAATTTTTAAATCAACCTAATAGTTTCTGAGTTCACATTTTCTCGTGCTTCTATGCTAAAAGTCAACTGATTTGATTTGTTAGTACATGCTTCTTTAATGAGCTCTAATGTGCAACCATTTTAACATACTTTAATTCCCCAATTCTTCTCCTCTTTTTTTTTTTTACCTTAATATGGGATCCTGATATCGAGAAGGGCTGGGAGTTAGCCAGACATTTAAAAAGCTGACTTAAAGATTCATGTAAATAAATAAATTAAATTAAATGTTCAACCCATAAAAGGTTGTCAGTTCTTCCCTCAAATTCATGCATAATATTGTTATAATATGTTTGTTGTTGTTTGTCTTTTTTATGCTGTGCTGCCAATCAGTTTTCACTTAGAAAAGATCAGTTTAGGTCCAGTGGAATAAAATAAGGGAAAAGAAATGCACAAAAGTACATATATGCATATATGTAGCTCATCTTTTCCTTGATAAGTCCAGTGAAAACTTAGTGAGTAAACTGGAGACGTGTGTCACTGTGTCCCCCGTCTTGAACTTTTCAGACTAATTCGACCAACTGATCACGTCTCGCGGGTTTATAGGAGAGGGCAAATTACCGGTGTCTATTTTTGCTAATTACAAATGGTAAAACCAGCGAAGCCTTTTATAAGCTAAGATACTGTTTATTTCCTGCCACATGCGATTCGGTCTAAAAGAGAAACAACCCTCAGGATTAAGATTGCACCATTTCTTTAACAGATGGGATGCCCCAGCCATCTGTATTGTTTTTCTTTTTGTTTTCCAGGGATTTAAACGTGTTTAGGTTGAAAAACCGTTTTGTATTTCAGCCCCACTAAGTACCTGAAAGCAGCTTTAAAATAAGAGAGATCAGCAATATGGGTCCCAAAATTCAAACAAAGGGAGCAAAAACAGCGATTCAACTCATAAACTTCTTTGTTATTGATTTTAATGCCTTGACCTGAATAATTATCAGGGTTGAGGGCTGGTTGTTTCTAATGCGAGTTTCCACATTCGTCTTGGTGTCGAGGGCCAATACTTGTTTGCACACAACCTCAAAACCACAGTATTGCTTCTTAATTAGATTTACAGGATATTAAAAACACAGTAGGTGCTTCTAAACGACGATCACTGGAGACGGTGTTGAAATAGCATGCTGTCACGCATGTTTTTTTTTTATATTGCCTGTCGAACCGTAACAATATCTGCTTTTGGATTTTATAAATGTGTTCAATTACCATCACGACTCCTCCCTAAAAAAAAAAAAAGACATGGGAAATATCAAATTACGAGGACAAATTTAGAAGCACAGACAACTGAATATTGTCAAGGGTTTTTTTGTTTTTTTTTTTCATTTTCAGAATGGCACTTTAATGAAGAAAATGAAGTTGGCCTCATTTACCGTTAATGCAGTCAAATGCCTTTTCTCAGTGGGTGCAACCCAATAAGCTGAGGAGAGGAAGGGCATTGGGTCTCTGGAGGGGTACAACTTTAATTGGATGATCTCGAAGTCCTTTTCCCCCCAATTCCAATTGTAAACAAGGCATGTCATGGCACATCTAACACCAAATGAAGAAACCTTCGGAAAATGCCTCTCAGACCTGTATCACTCTCTTTCTTCGTTTGTGTGTGTTTCTGTGTGTGTGCGTCTCTGCTTTGGATGTTTCTTTATGGAAGCACATATCCAGGTGTCTTATGAGACAGAGGACAACAATAAATCTGAGTTTTTTAAGTCCTATCATAAAAAGAGCAGTGAGGTATGACCCGAAAGAAAACGGATAAATAGGGGTTGCATTTTCACCATTTTTCCTAGTTTTTCTAGTGTTGCTGCTGATATTCATATCCTGGATAGATTTATATTAGAAATTATTTGCAATAATTCAAGAGGTGTCTTTCTCAGACAAAAGACAAAGAAACAACAAGAAAGGAGCAGAATCTTTTCTTAATGTATTTTTATTAATAAAATAAACATTTTTGATACCCTTTCAATAATCAATTTACAGACATTCCAATAATCAGACTCCCTTTATAATCGCTTAGGAGCTTTTGGCACATTTCCTCTGGTACTTTGATGATTTATCTGTGGTGATGAGCTCCAAGTCATTGAAGTAGGAACGCCTCTGGCCCATCACCCTCATCTTCAGCTCTCACCACAGATTCTCTAGCAGACATAAGTTGGGACAATGGCCAGATGGCTCCATGGTATTAACATTATTTCCAGTCAGAAGAAGCATGTTGGTCAAATTAAAAGATCACATTATACATTTAACCCTTAAATGCGTGACTACTACAGGCAACTGCTGGCAGGTGATGAAAAAAGTAAACATTCAAGTTTATTTTTTGAAGTGATCAAAAAGTTTTCAACATAAAAAAACTGAGGGTGAGATGTCTATTAATGGACCATTTTCTTTATCTATTTCTTTATCAGTGTAGTTTGCTTTATCCTGAAGATTTTATTTGGATTGGAGTATATTATACATATTATATCAACAGGAATTTTGTTGTACCGCATTTTGATATTATTGCCTTCTATATTGTCGTACGGCCTAATTTAAAAATGATTAACTTATACATTCAAAGTTAGCAACTTCAAATTTGTGTATCATGAAGATAAACCAGCATTTTCTTTTTTTAAATGTTGGCCTGTAATTACCTTTGCTGAAAATGTTTTTAACAAGATGAAGCATAACATGCTCTTCCCAGTTTAACTCTACCTCCATGTTTATTTATTCCCACATCATTAAACCTCTGTTCTCAAACTCCCGATATAACACCACAAGAAGTATGGTCCAAAATATAGTTTACATTTTAGGTGCGCAATTAAATTTTTTTAAATAATTTTTTTCTCACATGACTGAAAAGGTAAAATATCCCAAATATGACACCAAAATAGTGAAGACAGAAAAGTGTAATTGTAGTTGAACTTTTTCTTTCTTTGTTTTATTAAAAGCATCCATAAACATGCATGCGTATAAACAATTTGGTTTATCTCAAGCAGCATAATACAGAATGTCATTTCTTTTAAAGTTAACATGTAATTCAAGATTTTTCTCTTTAACTCAAAGACTCACTATAATTTCACTGCTCAAATCTGCGTTTGCCTTGTTCTGGCTGATCACTCATCAGCGTCATTTCTCACTTTTTGAAGTTCAAAATAGAAACTCTGCCTCTTCTTCATTGCGATAATCAAATGTTGGCACACTTGAAGACCCTTTTCCATCCAAGGCAATTTTTCAAGTTCAAAACGAGCCCAGCAGAAGTGCAATATGTGAGTGAGACAGTTTAGTGTTGGCTGTTATTAGCTGTAATGACCCACATGTATTATGACGGCGCGGCAGAAGATGTGTTGGTCGGCAGAAAGCCTACATTACACTGAGGATAGCAGCAAATGTCTCCCGTGCTGTTGTGTTGCTCTCCTCCTCTACATATGGGTGATAATATTAGGCCTTTAAGTTTGTTTCCCAGTGCCTCAGCGAATGTTTGAAGAAGCTGAACTAAGGACTGCTGAGGCAGGGAGTTAGCTTAGCCGACCCTTGGGCCTGTAAACCTGCTGAGCACAGCACAGCACTTTGCGCACACACACACACACCCACACACACCAACACGCACACACACTTTCACTGCCTTGATAACACATAAAAAGTTTTCAACCCTTGAAAACGCTCATGTGCGCCCGGTTCCATCTCAGCTGAGTAATTTAACAAGACTTATATCATCGTCTCAAGGATGTGAAATACGCAATCGACAGGCAGCCTGTTCGACGAGAAGAAAAGTGTTCCATAAAGTTTGGAGTCTTGCTTTATTGTCTCTTCCAGGATCGCTGAAACTCGCAGCCAATGGGAGCGCTCAGACACAGACGGCATATTAATTCATCGCTATTCGTTAGGACCTCCACATGTGCTAAAGACGGTAATCTTTGGTAATTTGTTAGTGCTGCATCGGCGCTTTGACTTTTTAGAGAGCTACTTGACAGCAGTGTTAGCCCCTGGGCTCCTGTCTCCGAGAAAAGGGGAGGAAAAAAAGATGTTGCTCCAATTTGCAATTCATACACATTGAGGGAAATGTTTAATTCCATGGCCGTTATTCAACTCAGTTCATTAATTAAAGAAAAAAAAAAAAAAAAACCTACCATTCTCCTCTCTGCTTTCCCGCTATCTTTTTGATGAGCTTTCTTCAGGAGTAATTGAGTCCGTTAATTAGACAGAATTAGGCTCTAATTATTCCAAAGGCCCAGAGCCGGGGGAGAAAAGAAACCAAATGTGCAATATTTCACTGCCTTGCCACTCCTACCGCCCTCGCCGAATCCCTTTAACTCTCTTTGATGTCCCGTACACCGCCGGTTTCACAGGAAATGGATTAGATATCAGACCTCTTAATTCTGCCGCTCTGCTCGGCAGGAGATCTCTCTTGACGTTTGCTCTCACTTCTGCCTGATTTCAAGCCTGTGCTCTAGTAAATGCATTTCATTACAATGAGGTGTTTTATTCTCTCCAGCTCAGTTTTTATGTTGTATTAAAGGGGACAGACATCCGTCTTGTTTATGTCCTCCCTCGGCCTCTCGGTTGGCGGCGGGCCTTTTTTGCTATGTTGAATTTTTACAGCCTTGACTTTAAACGTCTCCATGTCGAGCCGTAGCTTGGATTTAAAGGCTGGTTGTTCTTTGAATAAATATTAAAAAGGTGAGCTTTCCTTCCACACATCACCAGCACCTGAGCAAATTCTGGCTGAGCAGTGAAAAGATGTTGTTACCTCATATCTAAGCTACTTGAAAATATGGCAGACAAGTGAAAGCTGAAAAGACATCCACAAAAAAAAGGTGGGTTAAAGGTCATTGGGGCTAACCATGTGTGACTTCCAACATCATGAATGGTGTCTACAGTATACAGGATAAAAAACGCGTCACCTTCTCAACATGCGTTTCTTAAAACAAGGACCGGGCAAATCTAAACCATAAAACGTATCCATATTCTGTGTTTGTAGGGCAGACTTTAATGTTTTCAAATCATGTAACGTACTGGTTACATGATTTATAAAGGTAGATTATTTTACAGATTATTTTAGCGATTCCAAGTAAAAGAGGTAAAATGCACATGAACGTTACATTCTTTAGATTTGTTTCTTTAAAACTTTCTGAAAACCATCTTTTCACAGTTTTGCACGTCACATGCTGTCACATAAAAATCTGTAGTTTTCTTTAAGTGTTCCTGGCAGGAAATGAAAAATCTGGTGTGGTTGTGGTTCATCTAATAAGCTAATCAATCCTGGATTTCTAGAGCTCTGTTTAGGCTTCAAGTGGATGGGAGAAATTGGTTAAAAACAAAGTTTCAAACTTATTTTTTCTTGACAAAATAAAGTCAAAAACCGTCTAGTCTTAAAATGTTTAGAAAAAACATGTAATGTTGCATTTTATCTAGGGATATCAAAGTGAAAAGGTATTGTTTCCTTCCATGTCACAAATATGAAGCACTTTGAAGTAAAACGTTTGCATTTTTCCAAAACACAGAGACCTTTATGGGAATCAGAATAAATTTGGCTAAACAGAAATGTACACCACATTTTTTTTCCAGATTTTGATTTTTTTTTTTTTTTCATTTTGAAACCCATGTTTGAAGGTTCATCCTTCCACTTCATAACTATGGACTATTTCCTTTGTGCTGATCACATAAAACTACATTTCCTTTAATTACCTTGACAGAAAAATTTAAAATCCATCTTTGAAAAAGTTGTTGGGGTTTATCTAAAGGTCTGATAAACCCCAACATTCATCTACAGTTGAACCAAATTTAGACAGGACCTATGAGCTAAAAAAGTATAATTTTCATCATTTCTCCTTCACAGAAATACCATAAATACCATAATAGAACATGAAATTTAAGTGTTTCTTCACAGAAAGTTAATCTTCATAAATTAGATTAATTCCAATATTTATTCTCGGCTAATCATAGACGAGTAACAGCAATAGTTTTACAAAAAGTCACCAGTACACGTCGAGTGTTCAGAGGAAAACATTTCACAGAATGGCTGAACTAAATTAAACATAAATGGTTTCCATTTATAAATTAGGCAACTTTGGAAGGCAACTGGTTTCTCTGAATTTTATTTAGGGGTATCAGAGCATATGCTATCTTTACAATTGTGGAATACCACATCATATACCACAATATATACACTGTGGATGCTGCCAAACTTTGCCTGAACAAAGACACTGAAAATGAAAACCATATATATATATATATATATATATATATATATATTAAACGCCTCTATAACATCTAATAGGCTGCCAGGTTCTCATTTTCAGTGACTTTGTTCAGGCAAAGTTTGGACAGCATCCACAGTGTGAAAATAATCCAATTTCCAACACCTAGACCAGGTACGGCCTACTTCAAATAGGAATAATTAAAAAAAAAAAAATTATCCATTGTTTGGAAGGGAACCTCTAAGTTGCATTTATTCTGAGATTAAATTGCATGCAATCAGATCACTTCTCAAGGCAGTTGGTTTCAGTGGATTTTCTTGAGGGGTGTCAGACTAAAGGGGAGCTGGACATAAATGGATGTCACATTTATAAGCAGCCTTACTTTTCTCTGCCCATCACATAACATCCCTCCAAAAACGACTGGCCAACATTAAGTAGCAATGAAACAGGCATCCATGAACGTACCTTGTTTTGAGTTGTAGAAAAAATAAACACATTTCTCTTTTTAAAGGTTCTAATTGAATGATGGGGTTTGATGAATCTCGGTTATTTGACGTTTTCTTCGGGGCATGTGGGCACTCATCAAGCTGAGTCTGGATACTTTTAGAGCGACCGTTATGATCAGTCAACCTTTGCTCTCGTGTAACTATTGATTTCCAACACAGTAAATCTGAAGGTACTGGAAAACGGGCCACTGTAATCCGCTCTACATGCTTCCCCCTTCCTCCATTTGTATCAGTCTAAGAAATGCATTATTAATGCGGCTATATTGTCTACAGTCTCCACTCCGACGAAGCTGCAAACACAAGCCGGAGCAGCTTTGAGCACAGCTGCTCTGCCGGAGTCCCTTGTGCAGATGTTGAATTGGACAGACCACCCTGAAGCACCGGGGCGAACCAGAACCACGAGCCCCGTCGCCACCAAACCCGCCGTGATGGATCGGCCCGCTCTCATGCCAGCTTCGACGAGCAAGAGGCGGCCCCGCTCTCATTGGTCCAACTCCAAGCGTTAATGGTTGTTCCCAGATTGTAGCGTGAAAAAGGCCCTTTAGCTGCTCTCATAAATATGGTAAAGAGGTTTGTAAAAAAGAACGGGGCAGGCGGGGGCGGCACGGGGTTTTCACACACAGGCTCAACAACAAGCCACTGATGATGTTTTTTTTAAGGATTGTTGTATTGTTTCGAGTAGATTTTGACTTTTTTTTTTTTTTTTTTTTTAAATAAACAAAAACCTCTACAGCCACAGTGATGAGTGTACATCAGCCAGTTTAGTTTCCTGATCCGGGCCTTTTCAAGGGTAAAACTGTCAGCCGGCATGAAAACAGCCATAAACCAAGCATTGTTCAGAGGTGTTTTTCCTCCATTTTCAGATGCCAGATGCTGCATGTTATATGAAATGCCCCCGCCGTATTTTTCACAGTGACAGCGTCATAGCTTAGTCTGAGGGGACCGGGGTTAGTTTATCCTCAACTGGTGTATTACTCTTTGAATGTCTCTAAGTTAAACTGCTGGTGACAGCTTATCAGTCAATGTAATGCACAATGCCTCTATGTGCGCAGAGCAGGGGAGTAATTCAATATCCTTATATGATTCAAGGCAAAAAGGAGGGGAGAGGAGGGAAAAAGAAAAACGAGATTTATGCCTCCTACGGTGGCAGGAGACATTAATGTTGGCGGAGTCTGAACTTCCCACAAGAAAAATCTATCCCAGGCAACAGTCTTCCATTTGTAATTTATTCTAATATTAAATTGTTTTTACCAGCCAAGACAAATGGCGGGACTCGAGGATGCAAATCCAGAAAAGAGTGGGGACAAAGAAATAAGGACAGTAAACATTATTTGCATTTTTACTACTGTGTTGAGCTTTTCTTCCTCATGGTTTCTTGTTTTGCTGTATTCCAGGACTTTCCCCTCCGACTCACTGGCAGACGGAGCGGTCGATTTCATGTTTTCCTCTGATGTTGTCATTTGTTATTCCTCTCTGTTTGTCCAGGGTTTCTATTCGGGCCTCTCTTTGTTTTTGCACCTCTGCGAGGCCACACTCTCTCACAAGTGGCCCAAGCTCTGTCAGCTATGAAATCCCGGTGTCCTGACCTCTGACCTCGCAACTAAACCCTTTCCCCCAACACAAGCTCTGATAACAAACATGAGTATCAGGGGGCACATCTCTGAAAACTGCATGTGTGTCGATGTGTTTGCTGCATGCCTGCACACTTTCACGTTTCTGTCTCTGTTCTGCGTCATGTAATCTGATTCATATATTGTATATGAACCTGGGGGGGGATGAGGAAAAAAAAAAAAACGCAGCAGACTGAAATAGCTCACGAAGGCTCGTCTCAATAACCCAAACCGTCTCCATCACCTTCATACGTGAATTTTTGAAATCGCTTTTAATCCACGGCACCTCCGGTTTACGACCTGCTTCTGGGTCGTTCGGCTCTGAGGAGCGACCTCATCCCCTCTCACGATTTCCGACTCACAGAAAGCACTCGGATGTTGCCACTCTTGTTTAAACTCTGCACCTGTTCCACCACATGCATGAAAACAAAGATCTGATTATCTATTTTTAAATGCAACACGCAGATGATTCAGGCCGTTTCAACTTAAGAGTAACAACAGGAGTCGAGTGCGCTGCAGCTGTTAGTGGCTGATCAGAAATTATTTGGCATTTAGGTTTCACTTAGTCACAAACAATTGGCTGAAAATGGTTGATTGCGATTTGTTACATCAAAACATATTCAAACTTAAAGCCGCATTTTGAGAATAAAGCACTAATTTACTATGGTCTTCATACCTGAGGGCAGAATTAAACAAAAAACTGTCAATACAATGTTCAAACAGTGAAGCACGCGGCCCAAAATACAGAAGAATTCAAGTAAAAGAAACAATTTCTCTAAAAAAAAGTAGGAATAAAAACAAAACGTCCCAACACTAAACTGAAGGGGTGAATCTGAAGTAAAACCCGCTGGTGGCCTAACAGGATGGGCTGCCTATTTATGCAGGAGATTCGATTTCTGAAGAAGGAGCAGGTGGGTGATTAGAAACTGAGTGCAGCTGTGAAGTAACTGAGTCTCGCTCACGCGGTGTTGGCCTGTCCGTAAAGTTACTTTGTCATTCAGGCTAGGCGTCCATACATGTTGGGAGACCAGAAACAATCATTTCAGCATCAATCAACGAGCATTTTGAAAAAATCCAAAATGGCAAATTTATGTTTCAGTGTGCGTCTTTTAGTGAAAGGATCAGATGGTGGTTTTGCTGCTCTCTGTAATCTGCATGTGTTTGTGGCGCTTCACTCTCTCAAACCAAAATATGGCAGTGTTCAGTGTTGCACTTATGTCACCTGACTTCTTTATGCATGCCCTGTTTTTTTTGTGTGTGTGTGTGTCATTCTGCGGCAGTGTTACAGCACCGCCGATTAGCTCAGCGTTAGCCTGGCCATTGCCTTCCTTTGCTATGCCGCTCATTTCACAGCACAGTCTGGGTTTTTTCCCATTGACTTGGATTCCTCTGGTAGCTTTTCCACTGGGCCAACCAGCGAGCAGGAGTAGAAATTGTGAATGATGACGCCAATTTCCTGCCTGTAGTTTTATCAGTGGCGTCGTTGGCCACTCTTCAAAAAAAATGTAACTGGTGCATTGCTTCCTGGACAAATGTTAGTGACTGGATAACATTTAAGACTTCAACAGAGTCCATGCTTCCAGCAAGAAATAGTTTCTTGTTAGTCAAGGGTCCAGACCCTCCATATGAAGTGAAGCCTAGAACAATGGGCTGCTTTTTACCAGGCATGCCCATCATTTCTGTCAGTAAGTGGCTATTATTGAAAGAACCACCATGTATAGGCCCAGCAAACATTTGGTGCTCTGGTCAGAAAATTACCAAAAAGTAACTTTTTAACACACAAATGCTGTGCATCAGAAAATTGAGAGGTTCAAGATTTAACAATAATAAAAATACAGGAAACTTATATAATTACTATAAGAACACCTTGATTATCCTCAAGCATTTTGGAAAAAATATTGCATGAAACTGACGAGACCAAAGTTCAACATCTTGGAATATTGAGTCCCAGAGCTTCTTCTGTAAAACTGATGCAGCATTTCAGAAAACAGCGTCACACTAATGGCTACACAGGACTGTGGATGATGTGAAACTGTGTTTCTTCTTCAAAACTTATTCTTACCTCTCCTGATTGATGCCCTGCAGCTGAAAATCTGAACCATTGACGACGGTTGAAATCTCAAGCACAGTTTGGTTATGCAGTAGAGCGGTGATGCCCAAAGTCGGTCCTTGAGGGCCAGCATCCTGCACCTTTTAGTTTTCACCCTGGTGGTAATACCAACCTCCTCAGAATGCCAATGTTGTTCTTAGGCCTTCTAATGAGCCGTCATTTGATCCAGGTGCATTAAACCAGGGAGAGAACTAAAACATGCAGGATGCCGGCCCTCAAGGACCGACTTTGGGCACCACTGCAGTAGAGCAACAAAGCACAGAAACAAGTCCATCTCTGAATGGCTAAAAAACAAAAAAAGAATTTAGGATGGTCTTTAAAAAAGTCAGAACGTAAATCTGATTGAGATTTTCCACCATGACCTTTTAACATACCACACATGTTCAGAAACCATCCAAAAGGAGGAAGGTATGTCTTTTTTCCTCTTGCAAACTGTCTATTTAAAATCTGCTGCTAAGCACTTGTTTTGGTAAAAGTGAAAAAAAGACATTTTAAAAGATCCTGACTCATCAAGAAACCTGAAAACTTGATTCTCTGGTGATGCAGAGGCACTTGAACGCACCACCCACCCGGTGAGGCTGCAGGTGTTTGTAAGCTGTGTGTTTCTCCTGAGCAGCTGACGAAACATGGTCCACTACCTTCATCTAGCCTCAGCGATGAGCTCATATAGGCAGCTTCTCCTATCTAAATATCTACAAGTGTTACCGTCCTGACCTCGGGCCACCTTATAGCCTGAGAAAAATCAACACCCGGGCTCATGTTCTTAAGAGCAGCCATTGTCCGTTTACAAGCCGTTTAAAATAATTGTGGTCAATGCAGATTGTTTCCAATGGAGGTTTTTGGACAGCATGCCTGCAAGGAAAACAGATACTCTCTTAATCCAGCTGCCACAGAAGCCTCATTAATTCCCTTAATGAATCCGTAACCCGAGAGCTGGTAACCTGTGAACTTCTCATCCTGGACACACATTTCCAAGCAAATCACACCAAAAGATAAAACCGGGGCTTATCGCTCATTTGTAAGAGAGTGGCAGCGGACCGGCTTGGCTTTCCGGGGGGATATGAGCGCGGCGCGGTCACACCCGTTAGTGGAGGCATTAGCAGAGCGCCGCAGCCGGGTCGCTTCCTGCCACGCAGGGTTGCGGTGTCACGCCTTGAGCTCTGATTGAGTTACAGTGCAGTGAGAGAAGGTCACGGCGCCCCTCTGCACGTCTGCCACTCACATTTACTCCAACTCCAAAAGGCACAAACAGTCTCACATTTTCGGACCGATACACACACACACACACACCTCAGAGTGTGTGTGAGGTGTGGTTAAAACAACCACAGGCTGTTTTAACCAGACGTGTGTTAGTTTGAGCTCTGGCTCCTCACGTGAGACAAGTGATGCTGATTACTGGCCGGAGTGAAGATGGCTCCTCTTCTTCAGATCAAACAACATTGGTGTCAAAACATTTTTGTGCAGTAAAAATGTTTTGTTTGTGCCGCTATCATTTTAAAGACGCTAATAAGTATTTCCGGAGGTCATCAAAGTCAACCTCCCCACTTCCACAGTCACAAAAAGATTTGGTGTCGATCAACCGCGCTGCAAAACATTTAGCTGCACAAACAGAGCTCAATTAATTTATGAAGTTAGTTAGCAGGATGATCTTTGACCTCTGGAAAGTTTTTGTTTTAAATCTGAAAAAATTATAATGACACAAATGATTGGCACTAATTTTGTTTAATTTGAAGAAGGTGTGGGGACCAACTTCACTGAGTTGGTCTGTATTTAGCTAAGACTGATCTAATTGTACCCCAAAGCATACAATAAGACTTTTATGATGGATTCTTTTCCTTAAACTACAGACTGATCTGTAGATTTGCATGCTTCTGGTTGGTCTTTTCCGTGTCGTCACAATGTTCTTGAATCCAGACTTTCAGACCCAGTTCTCCTAAACTCTACATTTGTTTTGAAATGGAAAACACAAAAGTTTATGATGAAAGGAAAGAAGGAAGGAAGGAAAAGATGAGTAGATACAAGGAAGGACCAACAAGCAGGGGGAGTGAGGACACAGGCAAGGAAAAATGTAAGTAAGGAAAGAAATGAGGCAGAAAGAAAATGACAACAGATAGAAGAGAGAAATAAGAAAATAAACGCGCAAAAAGGAAATTAAGAAAAGACAGAAAAATATAAAGATAGATATAATTCTGCTTATTTTTTTTTATTTCTGGACCTATTAAGTGGAAAGATAAATCAAAATATTCTAGAAAAATTATGTTTCAAAGCTCAGAAAACATCTGTAGTTGCAGGACGGAGTTATGGAGAAATTTGGTATAGGGATGCATTTCCATGAATCACAATGTCGTCAAAAAGTTATTTCTGTAATTCTTTCTTAAAAGTGAAACTAAGATCTAGAGTGTACATTTATTACAAATCAAGTGCTACATTACAAGCATTTATTGCTGTTAATTCAAAAAGAAAACAAAGCATGTTTAATACAGAAACATTATTTTATGATCTCCACAATCGCTGGGAAGACTGCTGACTTGACATTTGTCTGGCAGACACTCACAACCTTCATAAAAAGGTTTCGCCACAAAACGACGTTGCTAAAGAAACGGGCTGCTCACACAGCTGCATCCAAGCAAATTAAGGAAAACTGAGTGAGAGATGTGAAATAGAAAGAGGTGCGCAACGTTGGACTCAGAGATTGAAGAGCTCTGAGAGACGTATTTTAAATTTTTGGGTTAAGCCTCCCTTGGACCAGAGACAAGGTCAGAAATATCTTACCTGGACGAAGGAGAAAAGTTACTCCACTGTTGCTCAGTGGCTGCATTTAATTTGGAGTCAAGATCCCAGAGTCAGGAGACTGAGTGAAGAGGCAGAGCTGTGAGTGTGGAGTATTGTAACGTACATGAACAAGCTCGTCAGTCAGCTGATATTTTTAAGTTTTAAAATCCGTTTTTGTTGATCTGAGGTAACATTCTAATTTTCTGAGTCACTGACTTTCTGGGTTTTGCTCATTTGGACCATAATCCCTAAAAATGACCTGAAAGGAATGTTTTAAACATATCGCTTCGTTGTGTGTTTGACTTTCCAAACTAAATTACTAAAAATGAACCTGCATTCGGATTCATGGAGAGACAACCTTAAATACCAAAAAAAATAATAATAATTAAAACTATTTATTAAATGTTCAATTGTACATTTTCCAGTCTGGAATGAATCATTTGTGCCACTTGTTCACTCAGTGCATTAGGAATAATTCAATCCACTCCTCCTTCACAGCCGTATGTTCATTAGGTTTAAAGAGCTTGTTTATTGTGAGGAATCACTTCCGTCAGCAAATCCTCCATCATTCCCCCCCGTCAAGCCGTGGAATGAGTGCATCACCCGGACCTGGAGCGCTTGTAGATTCACCTGCACAATCAGACGATTGCCTTCTCCTTTAATAAAACACTGATTCAGTGGAAACTTAACCGTTCGCTGGTGACTTAATTCCCAATTTAAATGATCACCCTGGGTCCCAATTCAAGGCTGATGTGATTCTTGAGCTTCATTGAGACTAAATTGTACTATGCTCTACCTCCTGTTATCCATCCCCCCTTCCTTCAACCTCCACCCTCACACACACACACCCCCCCACACGCCCTCATCCCCGCACGCACACACACACACAGACTCCCAGTTCCCCCATCTTTCTCCTCTATACACCTCTCTCTCTCTCTCTCTCTCTCTGTGCAGCTCAGGTGCTGATACAAGCAGAAATCCTCCACACCCCAGTGCTCCCAGAACACATACCCGCTTACAAACACACTCAAATACACACCCACAAACACACCCGCACACACACAGCTCCTCCGTTCACCTCTCTGGAAAAGCCGAGGGGAGGCAGCATTCGTCTCCTCTCTTATTTGCTGTGTTAGCATGGAGCTGATATGAAAAACAGGAAAGCTGTAGTTTTTTTTTTGGTTGTTGTTTTTCTCCCTCCTCTGCTAAGGGATGATGCTACGTGGGAGGCTGAAAATAAGAGATTATCGCTGTGATGCATTGGCGGCTCCAGTCTTAAGTCACCCAAGGTTGCGGCCCCTCTGCCTCAATGAGGATGTAGTGTCCAATAAGAGCACTTTGTCAGGGCAAAGACAGAGAGAGCTGAAGGAGACATGGAGGCGAAAAAGACAAGCAGAGGAAGAGTGAAAAGTAGTAAACAAGATAGAGGAGGTAAAAGAGGAAGAGGAGGACTGGATTGAGTCGGCCTGCGCCTCGGCTTCATCAATATCCTCTTATATAAATGTCAACTGTACCATTTCCCTCATCACTGTTTCACCACCCCACTGGCTTTATCCTCTGCTACAAGGGGAGGGACATCACTCTCTCTCATCTCTCTTTATCGTTTTTCTCCCTCCCTTCTTGCTAGATCGCCCTTTCCCCCATCGCCCCCCCGTCCTTTCTCTCTTTATTATTCTTCATCCTTCCTTCTCCTCCCTCCATCCTGTCTCCTTGCCTCTCGTGGCAATGCGTCACCGGCCTGCCCCCATGAAACAAGTCAATTTTCTGCCAGCTCGGCGGATGAATAAATCTCCCTGGCTCTGCTCAGAGCGATGGGGATATTTATCTAAGTGGAGTGTGTCCTCCTCGGCTCAACGCCACCGACTTCTCATCTAAGCTCCCTCCTCCCCGCCCCCTCCTTCTCTCTTTTTTTTATTTTAACAAGAGAACAAGAATTGAATGGGAGGATGGGGGTGCAGGGGGGTTAGGAAGATTTGCTAAAGAGAAATACAAAAGGTAAAAAGGAGGAAAATGAACGGGGAAGGAAGGAATGCGGAGAGTGGTTGGCGACGGGGACAGAGATCAAGGTAAAGAGGGAAGAATTAGACAGTGAAAAATATGAAGAAGACGGATGGAGTGGGGGAAGCACGGGAGCCGTCTCGAACAAAGCCCGCGAAGCGGCAGACGGAGGAGTGAGGCAGGGGCATTAGTCGAGCCTGCTCGGGTTTAAACGGCGGGAACAGGCGCAGATCTGGATGGATGGCGGCCCTCCTCCTTCAGGCCTCGCTCATCTGGTGGCGAGGAGAAAGAGAGGGAGGGAAAGACGCAGCTTGTTTCGGCCTGCTGTGAACGACACAAAACAGAGGGAGACGGGAAGTTGTAATGGATGGATTAGGATGTTGTTTTTCCCCGAAAAAGTGTGAACGAATGAAAACTCAGGACTAGTAAATGCTCATCTTAAGGTGGGAAGACCTGGATTCATCCGTCGTTTAGACTGCTTAATCGTTTTCAGGGTCATGGGGGAGGGGCTTATGCTCGTCGCCAACAGAGACAGAGATACGTAATGATGAGAAAAAATGAAATAAATGAATGTATTGATATTTTACTTCACCTAAAGAAGTTTCTTTTTAAAAACTACTTGAGCCTGAAATATTAAAATTGAATAATTTGAGTGATTGACAAGTTTGATTTTGTTGCATTATTATTGTTGCTGCAGCATCAAGTTGACCAACAAAACTCACTCAAAACCCGTGGGACCAAAATAGTCCGAGTTTCTGAAAATCTGCAATATGTCGACAAGTCAACCTCTGGAACTACTTTAGCTTCAAAGATTTATTGTTATACTTTTTAAACACATTTAACACTTTAAATCCTGCTGCGTTTATTCCACTAGAAGAAATAACAAATTGCTAAAATTATTCCAATAATAATTTTAGCAATTGTTATTGCTAAAATAATAGCCCATCTCAGGATTTTATCAGATCCTGAGATGGGCTGGTGACTGAAAGTATTGATATTGGTGCATCATCATTTGTTTTTACAATTACTTATTTAAAAGAAAATAAACACAATTGAGGTTCAAAGGAAAAACAATGTTGGCTTATTTTCTGAAAAAATGCTTTTTAATGTAAACATGTTATTTTGTCTTTCGATTTGTCAATGCTAGAAAAGAAATCCAGTCTGAAATATGAAAACACAAAGTTAATTTTAAGACCTGTATATTCACATGGCTTCAAGAAATCTAAGATGTCCAGAAGGCTGCCAGCATTTCCAAATCCAGCACCTACCATGGCAGAGAGAGGTTGAAAGGTTAAAAGGACAAAATAGAGCAATTTTGTTAATGCAAGGAACCCGACTTTAACCTTCTTTAAAAAGGCCTTTTCCATAAAAAATCCCGGAAAGACTAAACCCTCGACGTTCTGCTTCCAACCATTCATAAACCACAAATCCACCAGGAGTTATCCTGCAGACGTGAAGTTTAAAAATAAAACAGCAAACAATGTGGAGGAGAGCAGGAAGCAGGGAGTGAGATTCAGCAGTGTCAATGTAGAGAACCGCTTTGAAAACTGAAAACATCCCAATGCAACATCGGTTGGTTTGATACCTTATCAGTTTTGTTTTACTGCTGCAAAAAATGTATCACTTTATCCTCTTTTAGCTATGTTTTCTGCAGTTCTATAAAGAATTCAAATATACAATATACATCATGAATTCATTTATTTGTTGAAACACAAGTTCATAATGTAGCGCTGAAAGGAAAATAAAGCAGAACTTACAGAAAGTAATATTTAAAAAAATATTTCCTGAATTAGAAATCTTTTGGATAATTGATTCTTAATGAGCTGGTAACTGATTGAATATACTAGTGAACTATCAACCTGCTGGAGAAGCAAGCACGGTGATGTCACACCCAGTACCACAAATCAGCATCTATTCTCCGTGTTTGGGTCAGCTGGAAGCTACTGGTTTTTGGGAATCTTTTTTTGCTTACAGCTGACTGGAATTAGTTTATTGCGTTCTGGAGTCTTTCTAGCAGCGGCCTCATCGATGTCACCTAGCATGAAAAGAAATGGCTTCCTCTTGTGAGTCACTGAGAGAATGTTAGTCAAATATCCAGCTTAAAACTAATTTCACTGCATAAGTAAAAAAAAAAAAATACGATAAGAGTAAAACTGGATGTTTGGAGAGAAAGGAGAAGAATTGTCCAATGAAAACAGTTTGAGGGTGGAGTCAGACATCCAACTCCGCTCACTATCTGACCTTTCGGGTTAATGCTGAGTGGATTCAGAGTTTGTATCAGTCTCTTTTGTTCAGCAAAATCTGTCCAGACTCATCTCCTGTTTCGTTCTCTTCAAACTTCAGATTATTTGAACCCTACCGAAAGAAATTAATGTCCTCCTTTTAGAATATCTGCATTTTGCATTTGCAACACAGTCAAAGATTTTAAAAGCTTTGGGCTGCAGCAGGATACTTGATTTACTCTCCTCACCCCAGCATTAAAGTAAAGCAAATAGCTGCTGTGTCTCATTACTGCTCGTTTTTAAGGGGCGCTGTTAGCATAATAAATGCCTTTGCCAGGTTTTTCTTATAATATCATTCACAGAAAATAAAGTGCAGGAAAATTTATCTTCTTAGCAATTAAAATGGTCAATTCTTCTTATATGCACAACAGGCCCCACATAACACCAAGTTTTGTTCTTAATTACCTACAATAACGGTGTGATATATGGAGTGTGCTGTACTTTGCCGGGAGAGCATGATATGAAACAAGACGCTTTTAATAAAGTCATAAACTCGAGCTCAGGCCCCGTGGAGCTGATCATGTGTGGGAGTGTGCTGCTGTGTTTAATTTGTTTGCACACAAAGAAGAAACAAAGATGAGCACCTGCACACTCCTGCGCACTCACGAATAGTCACAACAAAAAAACGACGTCTCATTGTAAAACAAATCAAGTTTGAAGTGTGTAACCAGCCAGTGCTGACATGTTTCTCAATTATATCAGGGTTAAAGGTTGCCTCACCCTTCTCGCCTCAGGTTTTCTGTTGTTTATGTTCTTACCAATAGTTGTTAACTCATTTGTGGAACAGTCTATCAGAATATTGTGAAATTAGTGCTGATTCTGTTGCATCCAGCTCATGCGAATCCATATTATATAACTGGAACAGTTTAGGTCACAGATTTTTTTTTTTTTTTTTTATGTTTATTTCACCTGCAAACCTATCCCAGATTTGATTTTATTGTTCAGGATTTTGCTCACTAACGCATCACAGAACAACAATTAAAAATATTGGCACAGCAAAATCATTACATTGCACATTAAAGCCCCTCCATGCATTGTTTGGTGCTTCTCTGAGTTTGGATCGTTGAAGACCCAGATCTGACAGTCAAACTCTGCAGCTTGTTCTGTTTGATCCCAAAACCACATTAGGATTCTTTGGACCCCCAATTTGTCGATCCATCTGCTGCTTCATGCTACTATCACTTCCTAACAAAATACCAAGATATTTATATTTTTCCATTGTAGGCAAAGAACAATCTCCGATCAGTCAATCTCAAATTTATTTTCCAGTGTCAGAATAAACTTCTTCATTAACAGGAAGATTTCCAGATTAAGGATTTTAAGTCCGCCCATATATATATATCACATCATCCCAAAAGGTTTTAGAATATTTTAGAGACATTTTCTTTGAAAGAAAAAAAAAAACATCCTACAACTCAACCCAGAAATTTGCAGAACACAAGAGATTGTCGTCACTTGTAGAACAGAACGAGTTCTTGCTGTTTTGTCGGCCTTATGGCTTATTAACAATCACCAGATTTATTCTCTTGTTAGTGTCTGCCTTTGTGCAATGGTGTATGTGTAGTGGTGTGTATTTATCTCTTTATGCTGACTGACACATTTATACAATTAGAAAATGAACAACAAACAACTGAATTTTATTTTAGGTTCACCTGATTTATCTTATTTGATGGTGTGTCTGAACTCAAGAAGACTAAATGCTGGAACTGAATCAAAAATTGTTTCAACAAAGTGTTAGTTTTAGGGTGTGGTCTCTTACGCAACAAGATTATGGAAAATCTTTTATGCTTTCTTCAAATAAATGTTTGCTTTTTTTTGTTTTAATTGTCTTAAAAATGCCCAGAGACCCTGGAGATTTACTTGTTTGTCACATAATTTCTCGTCTGGAATATTGATTTAATGCACTAAAATGAAGCGCATTGTTACACCAGCTTTACTGGGCTGTCAAAGCTGGACACCTTTAGTCTAAAATCTTTACCTGTCAGCAGTAAATTGGATTTCTTTCTTTCCATCATTTGGGTAAAGTGGCTCTTCCATTGACCATTTAAGTGAAAATAAATTATTTATGACCGCAGAGGCCCAAACTGGCAACACATATGTTGTGTAATATTTACGCTGTCACCACATTAGCATGACGAATGCAGACACTTTTCATTAGAGACAAATGAAAGCCATCCTGACACAATTATGGCAAAAACAATAACAGCGCCGTGCGAGCCCCTCTGTGATTGATAACACTGCAGGGGGGGATTCAGCAGTGTTGGGCTTAACCAGAGTCTCCCTGAGGGGCTCTCCTTTGGCATTAGTCAGACAAATCCCTTTGTCAACCTCTCCCCTCGCCATTTTTATTCATAAGCATTTGGCCCCTAAGAAAGACATCAAACCAAGAATACAACGAGAGGTCAACATCATCTTTGCGCAATGTTAACCTCTGCATTGATGAAGCTAATTCACATTTCCTCAGTCCAGCCTACAGGGGTTTAGTAGAGGAGGAGGAGGAGCGAAGGGAGGTACTGGGATGTGTGTGGGTGGGGGTGTGTGTGTGTGTGTGTGACTCCCTGTGTGCTTCTGTGTGTCAGCAGCCACTTTGTAGAGAGACTCCCTCTTGACCCAGGCCCCTCCACATGGGGTTTGTATTGATAACGCTTGCTGAAAGGAGGCGAAAGTGAATGTTGTCCAAGCTCATTGGAATGACAATGGGGGCATATGGTTGTGTGTGTGTTGGTGTATGGCCGTGGCAGCCACCGTATTCTGCTGTGCAGGGTTGCCAGGTGCTTCATGAACGGACCCACTGAGAGCTGACAAATCGAGCACAGACTCAACAGACTGGCTCGTGGCTCTGCGAACCAACGGGGGGCTTCCAGAGCCGAAACCGGTGCTCCTCTTTGGCTTTTCCCTTAATTTCTCAGAGCAAAATTATATAACAAAACTCAAGAACTAGTTTGCTACTATAAGTCTAAAAGCTGTATGCAGCATTTGAAGCGCTCACATTACAGAAAAATAAGGTATAACAGTGAAAACCAACATAATGTCAAAACTGAGTAAAAGCATTGATACTCAGTTTTTGAAATATATTTGGGAAAACTGTCTTTAGGAGAGATGTATATGTAATCAGTGTAAAATATTCCAGTCCAGTTGACAAAGATGAAGAATTGACAATGATCTTCTGTGTTATTTTTACATATAATAAAGGTTTACTTAACCTTGAATTACAAATTTGAACAAACTTTAACTTACAGACAATTAAGATAAATGCAGGTTACATTTCACTAATATAAAACAGCTACACTATATTTTTAATTCAGAAGGTACATTCTTTGTGAGCTTTCAACCAAACAAATGTGTAGTTTCTAATCTACGTAACATTACCATAAACTATTAAAACCAAAAGAAGAGGATCCTGAGCATGGCCAAAGCAGTGCTAAACTAAAGAAATCATCCACTTCTATGAAAAAATATTCAGCTCCCTACATATTTTATTCTGTTTTTTTCTCTCTTTTTTTGGTCACATTTACATGTTTCAGACTATCAAACAAATTTGAATAGGCTTGACCTCATGAGAAAGGATAAATGCCCCTCCATGTCAAATCCAGTTACTGTGACAAACCCCATCATTTGACTCAGTTTCACCAGTAACACCTTGACCTGATCACTGACAGAGCCAAGTCCGTTAGAACAAACCCGTCTACAGAGGTGAAGTAGGCTAAACCTTCTCAAGAAGTCATAGTTATTAGCATCTACCAGTCTTAAAAGGGTTAAAAGAAAACCAGTTATAAGGATTTGGGACTCTAGTGGCAATGGAGTGGACCTTCCACTGAGTTAACTTGCCAACCAAAATTACTCCAAGAACACATCTGCAACTTACTAGGGAGGCGGTAATAGGACCAAGGATGAAATCATGCCTCAGTTATCTCAGTTAAGATCAAGCAGAGAGACTTTTCAACTGTGGCAGCCAAAGACAATACAAGTGCACATTTGTCACTTACAAAAACTCATCTAAAACCTGCAGGACAGCGGCCCTTGAGGACCGGAGTTGAAGACCCTGATCTACACTGATGGTGACAGTGTGACAGTCACGCGCTGTTTTGCTGACTCAGGATGAATTGATGAAACCATAAATTTTGCTCTTTTGCAAGAAAATCTTGAAGTAGCCGTCAGTTTGGGATCTTAGGCACCAGAACACCAGCTTCATGCAGCAGGACAATCATCCTCGCTGGACCTGAATCCAATTAAGGTGCTGTAGCATGACCTTAAGCAGCCTGTTCATACTCAAAACTAACCAACGTGGCTGAATTAAAACAATTTTGCATAGAAGAGTGGACATGAATTCCTCCACAGAGACGGGAAAGACTCATTGCCAGTTTATGGCAATTCTTGCTGCCAAATGTGGCACAACCAGTAATTAGGTTGAGGGGGCAATCACTTTTTCTCCGAGAGTCGGGTTGCTAGTGCGGCCAGGGCCTTGGTTCAGTGCCGATTGGAGGCCATGATTCAGATGCCACGTTTAGTGACGTTAGCGGCTAATACTTAGCCATTTACAGAAGGCATTACACGTTTATTTACTCTGATCTGTCATCACTTTCACTTCGTTTTCCACAGAGGACCAAAAATGCTCCCAGAGAAACAATTTAGACATGATGGAGTCTCCTGTGATGGTTTTATAAGCAGGTGTTGTCAGCCAGCCTGACAACAAGACTTTAGCAGTCAATTCAGTGAATACAAAAACTACTTCCGCTCTCCACTCACTTCAAACACAATACAAGGCGAAAGGCTTAAAGCTCATATTTTTATATGCAGAGTACAAACAGCTTTGACTCCACCGAATGACTGAGCTTCTGTAAGCTGCTTCAGATTATTACCTCAAGAAAACACAAAAAGCATCTATTCACATCAAAGTAAGTAATTTTAGAGCCATTCACTCTATGTAAGAAACTTTGGGAACACTGATACAAAAGCACACATTTCTAATTAACTAGCATAGACCATAGAATAATCACATTAGTTGGAATAAGTGGATAAATATCCTGAGTAAAGATAAAAGCAGACATTTAGGCTTAAATTATATAAAAAGCTGTAAAATGGAATCGTCTAAAAAATCTGTTATCTATTTAACAGGAAGCCAGTTAAGGGACATACAAACAGTCGTGACTATTGTAAAATTATATAAAAATTATAAAAATAGTTACCAGTAGATTATGTTGGGGGGTTTTTTTCTGTCACATCAGAGCTCAGAAAAAAAAAAAAAAAAAAAGACATTCACAGAGAAGAGGCTGAAGTTAACCTGCTGCAGCAGCATCTCCTCCCACAGGAAGTCACTTCTCCTGCCATGAGTAGTCGGCTCCACCCTAATGACTATTCAATACAGTCTGCAGGCTGCAGATGAACGGCCCATCCGCAGCAGCATCTGCTGCGGGCCTAACTCGCCAGACGCCAGCCTTGTAAGAGGGCCATTGCAGGCTAATTGAAAGACAGGGGCCATCTCTCAAATGGAGTGCTTGTGTGTGTGGACATGTACGAATTTGAAGGGGCACATGACAGAAGAAAGGGAGTGAAAGAAAAGAAAATGAGGAAAGGATTGAAAGAATGCAGCAGGGAGATTCCTCCACGTTTGTGTTTTAGATAAACCCTCGGGGTCTTTGAATTACCACAACCAAAACCCACTTTTTTGTAATCATTTAGCCTTTATTATACTTTCAAGGCATGTTTGCTTAAAATACAGTGAGAAACAGCAACTCTGCAACAAAATAAACATTTTTGAGACATTAGGCTGGGAAGACGCTGAGCAGGTAATTGCAGCCGTCCGTAAACATTAAGTAACAAGTCCAAAAAATCCAGTTTGATCTCCAATTTACCATATGAGTAATCATCAGGAATGCAGCTGGCATTTACACTTCTCAACGTGACAAATTAGGTTTTCTGTTGTTTTTCACCTCCAGGTCTCTTTGTCCTCCTTTGCATCCAAAAAGAAAGAAAGAAATGAAAGAAAGAAAAAAAAAAAACAGCCTCCACAAATGAAAACTAAAGGATTGCTGTCATAATTCTCCTCAGTTCTCCTCTGGCAGTTTTTATTACCAAAGCCTCTGAATAATCTTTTCCGCTCCGGCCTTTCCAAATAACACAATCCTTCAGCCTCGACTGCTTACTCTGTTTTATGGAGAAGTGCAGATGAGAAAGGAGGAACATTGAAATGAAGCACTGTCTGCTGCTGCTCTGTGGTATTCATAACGCAGCGCGAGGATTCATCAGCGGGTCGAGCGAAGGGAAGAGGTGTGCGGAGGTGATGGTTTGATTACTGCTGAACTCCAAACGAAAAGGAGGAGGAGGAGGAGGAGGGGGAAAAAGCTGCAGTGGTGCAGGATCATTTTCATCTCCCTGCCACATATGTGCAGCTTTCAAGAAAAAAAGGAAAACACGTGCTCTGTGAATTAGGAATGCTTATGTTCAGGCTCCGCCAACAACAAGTGAACAGGCCCCAAACCACAGCAGCATGATCAGGGCCAGTCTGTTCCTGCTGGCAGAGCAGCGTGAGAACAGCCCCGCCAGGTGAGTCGGCAGCGCATCCTGCGACCCAAACAGATTCAGACTTTACTTTCACGATGACCTGCGAGGAGCAAAAAAAAAAAAATAAAAACACCCTCGGCTTTAAAATACTTGTTTCAAACTGGACGATTGTTTTGCAGCTGAACAGCAGTGAGTAGATTTCACATTACCACAGCCAAAGACCCATGAAAAGGTTTCACTAAGGAGGGAGCAGCTCCACACTGAGCGCTCTGCAGGGGGGAAACTCCTGCACTTCTTGTGTTTCTTGGGAGGCTGTGCACCTGTTTTCTGCTGGTTTTTTTTTTTTTTTACTGCTTGAAGAATGAAGTCAGGACTCGTAATTTATTGACTGTTAGGGCTAAAACTAAGTGTTATATAGACGCAGTCAACCGATACCTGATTTCTCATTAATTCTGTACTTTATAGTTGATTTAGAGGCAATTTTGATGTAGCACATTTTTAGACTGTGATTACGTAGGAATGTTTTCCATAAGATAATTTACCCTCCTCTCAGCTGGCCTCAAAAAAGCGACTTCTGTTTTATAACACATCAGATCTGCTGTGCATTTTTAAATTTAAGACTTTCAGGCAGAATTGTATTGAAATAAATGGTTTACTTCTACGGTCATATTTACAAGTCGCAGTAGATTTTATTCAGATTAAATTTAAATTTAGTTCTTTAGCCAAGTTCAAATGTCAGAATGACTAAATATGATTTATACGTAAGGAGCTCTTGTCCTGTCCCAGATTTTGTCTGTTTTTACTTTTTTCTTTTTGTCACTTGCATGTTTCAGATCATCAGAGAAAATTTCAACAGCAAACATAGTGAAATTACACAATGACAATGCAGTTTTTCAATTCAATCCAACTTTATCTATAAAGCATCTTTAAATAACCAGCAGGGGACCAAAGCACTTTACAGTTAAAATAAGTTAAAAGCACATAAAAAACACACAAAGCACAAGTAAACAGCTCAATTTTAAAGTAATATAAATAAAAGCATACAATGGACTAGAAACAACAAATATAGAAATGAGTTTAATCAGTTTCTCACACAGTGTCAAAGTCCAAGGTGAAATGATGGGTTTTCAGAAGACAGAGAAAATGTTCATCTAATTTCCACTGACAAACCATTTCACAAATTTGGGCTCCACAAACAGGAAAGAATGACCTGACCTGAGAGAGCTAGCAGGTTTAGAAGACCCAGAGAGAGAGGATGTGGCAAGGCCTTGGAGGGCTTTGAAAGGAAATAAAAATAATTGTTAAACAAATCCTAAAAGTAAATGGGCAGCCAGTGAAAGAAAAGCTAAAGAGGGGGGAAATGTGTTAAAACTTTAGAGGGCCAGTTTCAAGACAAGCTGCAGAATTTTGCTCCCTCTGTTGAAAAGTGATGGACGAAGCGCTGAACCCAACATGATGAGCAGTACAGTGATCCAGCTGAGCACCAACAAAGGCCTGGATTGCCTTGAAACGCTGCCTGGCTTTAACTTACCCAGCTGTCTCAACTGGAAAAATCATAACTGTCTCAATCTGACTGTCAAATTTAAGATCAGTGTCAACTTTGGGTCATAGCAACTAGTTTATTAACCCGGGCCAAGGAATCTAAAAACACTCTGAGGTTACAAAAACTTCCTTTTGTTCCCTTTCTTTTTTTCTTTTGCATTTTTTAAAAAAACTAAGCACCATGTACAGCACAGAGTATGTTTTTATTTTCTTTATATGGATACAGATCTGACAGTCATCTACAAAGAGGTGAAATGCAATGACAGGTTTTCTCAAATCAAGTGGGATCAAATAAGAAAAAGAGGAGGGGGGCCAGAACTGAGCCCTGAGGGACACCGGAGAACAGGAGAGCAGAAGAGAACAGGTGGTCACCTAGACTGATGCAAAAAGACGGAGCCACCAAGCAGGACCTGAGCCACTTCAGTGCTCTGACCTTGATGCCCACTTGACTCTGTGCTGCAGAAAGATTTAAAACCAGACTGGAAAATCTGGAAAACATTTATTTTTTTGAGGACATAAATTGTCTCTAAATCTTTTTAAGTGTTTTGAAGAAAAGAGGTAATTTAGAAAAAGGCCATTAATTAGCAACACCTTTAGGTTGAAGAGTGGGGGTTTTGATTCTAGGTTGGGTTTCTCAGTGTTCTCAATGTTCTACTATCTGATCATAAACTACATTACTTATCAGTTCAAGAAGGGACTGCATCATCAGGCTTCACATGACCAACAACCTACTCAAACAAACTGGTACCTATATGAATATAATTTCTCCCTAAACTATAAAATTACACACTTGGTGGTAAAATGGTACCATGTCTGACTGTCAGTATGGACACACCTTCCAAAACATTCGACCTGACATGGTCCTTTGTGTTAATGTCATTAGTAGTGGTTTAGTGGTGTATTAAAATTGTTTAAAAAAAAAAAAAAAACACTAAATTAATATTGTAGATAGCGATATTGTAGCTATAATAATTTATGCCATAGCATTTTAGCAGCATAAAGAATACATTTTGATTCTCTGGTTTTGATAAAAGCAGCGTGATATTGTGTTTTTGTTTAAGATTTTTGTGACCTTTTCTTTTCAAACTATAAACAGGTCAGCTTGATATTATTGTCACTTTAAAGAAAAACCCAGATCTGAAACTTATTTTTCAAGCCCTGTTTTGGCAAGTTACCATGTTTTATCTGCAGTTTGCTCAATTATGAACACTTGGTCATCAGGAAAACTTTCTAATTCTAAGATGCTCACCTCCTGTGTTGAATCATATCATAAATAGAGTCATTGCCTTTGCCTTAGAAGTAAATTTACAAACTGTTTAAATAGAACAATGTTGCTTTTCTAAGTAGGGTTTTTGTAGTGATGTTTGACTTTTCTTTCTTTTTTTTATGTTGTGTATTTTATATTTCTATTATTCTTAGATTTTAACTTTTTTTTTTTTTTTTTCAAATAAGGATGCATGAAACAGTTTCACTTTATCTTGTCCAGGACTCCCTTTCAACAGATTTACTGTTTCCTGCTAATTAAAATGAATGAATGATTTAATAACATATGTTGTGTTATAATAAGCTTAATTATTCCTTTTGAATAATCCACTATGCAAGTAAAACTGTATTTTTTTTTATTAATTGTGGGGGTTTTTTTATTAACATTTCACCACTTGGTGCTTATGTAATTTGCTTCAGGATTTTTGTGTGACTTTAGCTCTTTATAACTAACATTAAATGATAATTTTGTGGTTTCTTATCACACGTTTTCAAAAGTTTTTTGGGTGACTTTATATTTTAATTTCCGTTTCCACCACCATGCACTTCATTACAATAATGTTGTTGGTTTTTTTCTCCTGTTGTAAACAATGAAATCAATACACTAAGTTTTGTTAGACAACAAATGAACCAAGGTACAAATGTTTTAAATTCTATGATTTTTAGCTGGGTTTTCCCCATGTGTAGAAATATGTTTAATTATGTTAATGCAAATTTAATTCACTACACCAAGAAAATTCACCAAGATCTTTGATATATTCTAAATAACTTTAAATGTTTACAATATTTAAAGCTTAAACACATCTGTTTCATTTTTAAATCAAATTGTGACTGCCAACATTGACAATTCTTTAACATTTTATTTGTAACAACGTTAGTAGTTGAGGGTCAACAGACTTCAATATCCTCAAAAAGTCAAATTATTTCTGTGGTTTTTGTCATTCAAAAATTGGAACTTATTTATCATACAGATTTATTATGTACGGAATATGTTTCAAGATTCTGTATTTATTTTGAAGCTGGGTTGTTTTTGCTGTTATATATATATTTATAATTAGAACATTTAAAAATACCAATAGAAAATGTTTCCATATTATGGCCCATATATTTCAACAGACAGTTACTGACATCATCCATAAGGAGGTCAAGTCAAAGGAAGGTAATTGTCAAAGAAGCTGTTCAGAGTGCTGAATCCAAGTAAATAAGTGGAAAATTAAGTGAAAGGAAAAAGTGTGGCAGACAGAGGTTTGCACTCTGGAAGAATGACTGCTGCTTAAGAGAATAGAGTTCTGTATTAATAATCCACTTATACTTTATTAACAATCCTTACATGTATATTTAATGTCATTTCATGGGAAACCAAATTTGGGGTTTGAATTAGCTGTAAGGCATTATCACCGAAATGAACAAAAAATTAACACTTGAAATATACCACTCTGTGCTTTACCAATGTATATAAAATGTGATCTTACATTTTTTTAACTAAATTCCAAAATCAATTTTACATTTTTGTCTAATTAACTGAGAAGAACCTGTTATGTGTGACTGAAAAGCTTCTGACTTCTCGGGTGCCATCATGTTTGTCTGAAGAGAGAGAGAGAGAGAGAGAGAGAGAGAGAGAGAGAGAGAGAAAAAATACTTTGCTGAGTCTGTGCACATCATCCTGCTAATGGTGCTGCTCATAATCTGCTGTTCCAGCTGCACTGGCTCTGCGCAGCGAGGCTGCAGGAGCCGGGCCGTCGGGGATTTGTCAAAGGCCTGTTATTACATCTCTAGTCACATAAAATATGGCTGCCTCTCCAGATATCCAACTGCCAGATAAATCCTCTCTCCTCCAACCAGGCTGGCCCTCGCGATCAAACCATCCAATGGCTGCTCCTCAGCCGCTGACCTCTGGTAATGACTTGTGATTTATACGGTACAAGTTTAAAGGACACACACGCTGGTCTGATGCCGGGCTTTTTCCTCCCCCGGTTCCCTCTGCTGCATCCATATCTGGTGTCACCGGAGATAACTGGCGGGCCTTTAGGAGAAGGGGAGATGTGACACCCGTCTGTGGCGTGTCACGAAGTGGCTGGAGAGGGGACAGTTCCCCCCCGCAGCTCGTCTAATCGCAGGTAGAGTCTCACTGACACATACACACACATGCTGCGTACTGCGTGGTGGAACTTTAAGCTCGCAGACCGCAGTGTGAAGGGCTCAGTCAACACCTGCTTGGGAAGAAACACAAACGCTGAAGGCTGGAGGGGAACAAGGAATTTACATCATCACGTTTATCACAGCCGGAGCTCCTAAACTCCAACTAAAACTGCAAATATGGAGGTCATAAAACGGAACATCTGAACAAAGAGCAGATTTCACACTCCAGCAATCAAACGGATGAGGTCATCCCTGGTTAGAGGAGAGGATGGAGGAGAGAGCATGTTGACCTTGGTGTGAAAGAGGCAGGGATGATCCGAGAACACAACAGAAATCTGGATCCTCTTCAGCTCAGGCTGGAAATCCACTCTGAATAAAACACAGAGAGAAAAAAAATCTCTAGTCACATTTAAATTAGCATATAAAATAACCGTATCAATCATCATTTAGTTTAGACATTCTTATTTTATTTCACTTTTTTTTTCTTTTATTTTTTTAAAGAGAGAGAAATTAGTGGTACGTGTGAGGAAGATGTGGTCCAAGACGTGATGCTTGTTTCTAATAAGCAAGATCCTCCAGACTGATGTCACCACTGATGTACATTTTCTCCCCCAGAAGCATCAAACAAACACCGTCTGCATTTTCTCCTGTTAGGAAAAAAAAAAAAAAAAAATCAAAAATGAAACAAGCGAAGAAGAGAAAAATATGTTTTAAAATAAGGTTGAATTAGGTTATATATTTACTTCAGCTATTCTCCAAAAAATACATTAATCTAATTTGTTTTAATACACCTTGGAAAAAAAAGTATTATTGAACACGCATCCAACCTTACTGTTGTTACACACAACGAAGTAACAACATAATGAAAAATTCATGTTAAAAAGAAATTTAACTATTGAAATACTCTAATTAAAATTCTCATTTATCCATTTGTCATTTTAGTTTTACGATTTTTATTTGTTTGATTGTTTTTGTAGAACTTTTTTTTTACTAGTGTTTTAATTTATCATTTTTCATAAGGATAAAAGCCATAGGTAGATAATTATTGAACTATTAATAAATAATAATAATAATAATAATAATAATAATAATAATAATAATAATAATAATAATAATAGACTATTTTTCTTAAAGCAAGAAAAAACAATAAACCTAAATTATAACAAAAGGAAAACTTACATGTTTCTTCTGAACTGCATTGTAAAATGTGTCATTTTTTTTGTCTTTTAAGTCAAATAAAATACAGATTTTTTTTTTGCGGCACAGCCATATGCAAATATTCGCCGTTGTGCGAGTCCAGCGTCAGGAGGAAGCCCTCGCCGTCACAGCTGCAGGACGCTCGGTGCTCTGAGAGGAAATGAAATATTTCTCGGATGATAAATAAAAGGCGCCCTTTCTGGCTGAGTTATGGCCCGGGTTCGGCGTCGCTGAGAGGGATGCATGCCGCCGCCTCTCTCCCGCCCCAGAGGAGGTATCATCAGAGCTGATCTATGGTCCAGCTCTGCATTACCTTTACCAAAAAAAAAACAAAGGATCATCCGCGCTGTGGGTCGTGGAAAAATATCTGAGTCTATGAGCTGCGGCCTCTAACGGAAGCCGAGTCGACTTGTCCGAATACGTTTAAATGAAAAGTGCTGGTGGACTGGAGTTTCACGGGTAAAAACGCACAAATTGACTAAGAGATTGTGATCCTCTCCCTCTTCCTCCCTCACTCTATTTCCCTATCTCTCTCTCTCTCTGCTTCCCCTCATTTACCTCACATACCTATTCTGGAGTCTCACCACACGACTAAATTAGACCAAAGATGATAAGAGCACCGAGCATTATAATTCCGCCGGGCTCCTCCTCCTTCCAACCATGCGTCCTAATTAATGGGACACCCCCCCTCTCCCCCCCAGTCGCAAAAAGCCCAGCGCTGGACTGCAACATAGTCAAAGAGTGAAAGGGAAGAGGGCGAAAGTGCCACTGGAGATAATTGATTAGCCACCAATCAATGATAACTTGTTAGTAATCGTCGACTCTTTGGACTTCGCCATTTTCAGGGAGGCACCTCATTCCTGCGGATCGAGACTTTGAGCGCATCCCATTTCGGAATAACCCTTCCCTTTATTTATTTCTTTTTTTTTCTCTTTTGTTTTTTTCTACTTTACCTCCAAAGTGTTATGTGACTTATTTTTTTTGTTTCATACACTCATCCTCGATTTTTTTTTTTTTTTTTTCTCAACCTATAAAATCTTCAAAGCAACTAAACTCTTCCTGCAACCAATGATGACATCCAAAGAGGTGGCCAAATGCGACGCGGCGGAGAACAGGAGACGCAGCCCGCTGGACCACTTGCCGCCTCCTGCCAACTCCAACAAGCCGCTGACGCCCTTCAGCATCGACGACATCCTGAACAAGCCGTCGGTGAAGCGGAGCTACGCCATTTGCGGCACGGCTCATCTCATCTCGTCCTCCGAGAAGCACCGTCCGTCCAGCCTGCCGCTGTCCAGCCGCGCACTCCTCACGCAAACCTCTCCTCTCTGTGCGCTGGAGGAGCTGGCCAGCAAGACCTTCAAAGGGCTGGAAGTCAGCGTGCTGCAGGCTGCGGAAGGTAAATGTCGGACGCTTTTCTTCTGCTGCTTTTACGAGTCGGGGAAAATACACCAGAAATATTCACATGTTTTTGATTTGATGTGTTGATGGAAAAAGGACATGTCTTTTTTTTTTTTCATTTTCTCTTCTTTTCTGCTCTTCGTGGATTTTTCTGTCTTGTACTTGTTACTGTAAAACTACAATTTTCGTTCCTGTATTCAAGGTGAAAATGAAGTTTCATTTTAAGTGTCATATTCTTTATTTTTGTGAGCTTGGAACACTTTTACGCACGGCCTAAAGAGAAGCCCCTTAAGCCTCAGCAGAAATCCCTGATTTTCAATTCGTATCCGTCTTTAGTGATGACGAGGTGCAATTTTATCCCTTCCACTTCCTACTCATATAGTTTATTTTATTTTTGTAGTTAAGCATTTTTAAACATGTCGACATGTAAATTATATATGATATACAGTACATCCATAAAAATGCTAAACCCTCCCACTTTTAATTCTCCATCATTTTCTGATAACTTTGTCCTTCAAGATATTTTTATTTTATTTTTTGTTCTGATCCATGGTTGGGCCGGATGACTCGCTTGAAATATGAAACATTGCGAGCCCTGATGGAACCAGAATAACTCAGCCACCTCCTGCTGCTAGAACACAATCATTAGAAAGATGTAACCACCTTTTTCTCGCAACGCACCACAAGTAGAATATAGAAAAAATATATTACATTTTCATTTGTCTAAGCAGGAACAAAACGTCCCCAATGTACGCGTCAATGCATATCCGGAACGAAAAGCCCTGTGGCAGACGGCTCCATTTCGTACCCGAATAATTCTAGTAACGAGTAGCTAAACCTGCAGAGGTACAACGTTAACACATTTCTGTTATTTTAACTGTATTTTATTGTCTTCACTGCATTTTTTTGCAGTATCGACTTGGTGTTTTTAATCGAAAAAACAGTCTCAGCAGTTTTGTACTGCATAATCTATTTACACCACATTCCTGTGGATTTAAAGTGCATTGTGGGAAATCTCTCGGTCACTATTCTTTCAGTAAGAGTGATATTAACTCACCAAAACAATAAGATAAGTAGACTGCTACTCTTGATCATTATAGTTAAGGTAAAAACAATTTTTTTCAGCTAATAATAATTTAAAATAAGTCTGTAATAGACTGGTTTTACTGCAAAACGGTTTCGCTGCTATTTGTTCAAGACTGAGGCTCCACTGCAATTCAGTGTGAAGTGTTCTATAGACGACTTAAAATACAAGAGCCACAGGATAATTGTCCCCACTGTGCTACTGTTATTTATCAATAAATCATTATTTTCAATAGATAGAATGGGTCTATTTTACTGGGACTCAGGAGACACGTCATGGATGAGTCTGCTGTGACCAAGTAAAACATATTCTGACTAAATTCTAACAAAAAAAGTTGCCAATGTTAAAACAACAATTGTCTGTAGATCCACTTTTAAATGTTATAAGAAAGTCTGACTGCATGGAAGGGAAATCTAAACGAAAACAGAGAAAGACGAAATGGCAGATGAAACTGCCATGAAATGCACCATGCTACGAACATTCAGAACATTTAAGAAATGTTACATATACATGCAGGAAATATGGAGGTAAAGTTTTACTAAAACATTAGCATAAACTCAGTTCAGTTCAGCGTTTTATATGTCTGTTTGTTTGAGCCCATTCCCAACAAAACCACATACAACACAGTCAACTTAATCAAATATATTTTCTCCTTCACCATTTCGTGCCTTCCGGTTTTTTAGCTTTGGTCGTTTCGTAACCCAGTTGTTCCAGGATGTTTTGAACTTACATATCATGAGGAACCCAGTAAAGGGACATCTTGTACACACATCAGTAACCAATTATTTTAAATATTCTGCTAAAAGCTGGTTGAATGAGTAATATAAACCATCTTGAACCATCAGGAGGTCATTTAGTTTGAGGGGTTGGGGGTCCTGAGTCAACTGGACCAACCTAGATTGAACAATAGCATTTTCAGACACTTGAATTTAATTTAATTATACATTAAGCTTTTTTCATAACAATTAATCTCCATCATTTATGTAAAAAAAAAAAAAAAATTAACTTCAATGAGAAGTGAACCCACAGACCATGGTTTTAGGCACAGGGGTGTGACATGGTGGGAATGGTAATGCATTGGTACGAAATGCCAAACTGGCCTCAAGTCAAGATGCTTATTCAGTCCGTGTGCCCCAGAACGTCTTTTCATCTAGGAACGCCCCTGAATGTACTAAACGGAGAAGTGAGAATCAGCACCTTTTTGGTCATTGTGCCTCTCCCTTTTCCTCCGTAGGCCGGGACGGGATGACCCTGTTCGGTCAGAGGAGCACTCCGAAGAAGCGTCGGAAGTCCCGGACGGCCTTCACCAACCACCAGATCTACGAGTTGGAGAAGCGCTTCCTGTACCAGAAGTACCTCTCTCCCGCAGACCGCGACCAGATCGCGCAGCAGCTGGGCCTGACGAACGCGCAGGTCATAACGTGGTTCCAGAACCGCAGGGCCAAACTAAAGCGGGACCTAGAGGAGATGAAGGCCGACGTGGAGTCGGCCAAGGCCATCGGCCAGGTGCCCCTGGACAAGCTGGCCAAGCTGGCGGACCTGGAGAAGTGCGCCAACGGCACGCTGGGCCACCCACGCGCCGAGTCGCCCGCGCGAGGAGGCCCGCAGGATCACCAGCACGAGCTCGCTCAGAAACTGCGCAGCTCTCCGCTGTCTCCCTTCTCGGACCACACAACGAGCAAGGAGTGCTCGGAGGACGAGGACGTGGAGATAGACGTGGATGACTGATGGCTCTCACACACACACACACACCCACACACACACACACACACACCTCCACGCACTGAGCGAGATGATGGTGGTGATCCTGCAGAGAGGACTTGTAAACTTAACCGCTTATATGAGAACATGTACCAAAACGAAATGACTTTTTCTATCGGCACAGATTCACAGTAAAGCATGAGCGCAGAACTACAAATATGCAGTGATGTATTCATTAGCGAACTGTTATTGTTTCCATCAAAGCAATATGGTCTAAAAATAACTTCTTATATATATTTTGTTTACAGTATACAGAAACGAACACGCGTGGGCATGCACACACACACACACCCCTACACACACTCACATCTGCTCTGTTGGTTTTCCTATAAGCCCCTCCATACTCAAAATAAAACCACTTCTGTTTTCCATATGTTTGCATGGAAATGCATGATTTTATTTGTAAACATTATATATTTATTTTTTTTCTTTCTTTCTTTCTTTCTTTTTTATTGTCACTGTTTTATTCCAAGAGCCAACCCCTCTCTCCAGTCACTGCCGGCTCTTCCTCCTCCCTGCCTCCGTTTTGACTGCAGACTCACACTGGGAGCTCCGATAAAGGTGGCGATGTTCGAAAAATCAGCCGAATACTATTGCGATGATTTCCCCCCTTTCCCTCCCAAAACCCCCCACAAGCTTTTAGATTATTGTTTTGAATACTATAGATTTACAGTTCTATACATTTGTTATGTTTTCTACACCTGTAAGTGCCTTCCTAAAATCAGGACATTATCTGAAAACCAATGCACAGACTGTATTGTATATATGCTACGATGGGAATAAAAATTGCTTTTCTGACTCCTCTTTTTTTTTGTTTTAATTCTTGAGGGATTGTGGGTTTTTTTGTTGTTGTTGTTGTTGTTGTTGCTAAGCTCGTTAAATGAGGGGCCTGTTTGGAGTTATTATTCTGAACTATTTTGTCCCCTTTGTTTCTCTTTCTGCTCTAAACATTCTGTGCTCCAGGAATCCCCGCGTCCCCTCCTTTTCACGTCCAATAAATGCGTATCGTGCCTTCTTGACCCTCAGACGTGTTTCCCCATTCGGGCTAAAAATTTATGTGAGAAACACAAATCTGGTGCAAAAAAAAAAGAAAGAAAAAAGAAAAAAGTTTCGGGCCAGTTTCTCTGAGCCCCCTGTTTTTTTTTAAATAGAGCATGGCTTTTTGTTCCGCGGGACTGCGGGGCCGTAATTTTGAGCGCAAAGCATGAAAAGTGGGGACAAATGAGCAGCAGTTCCCCGATGGGACGAGCCACAAAGGAGCTGGGCCCCGGTCCCCCGCAGGCAGCAATACTGAGACAAGTGTGTCCCACCGCACAAAAAGGACGCAAACGTTTGGAAGCCATATGGTTTTTGAAATTTCCTCACAATTTCAGACAATTTGATGGATTGAGTTAACCCTCCTTTTAAACAGTTTAACTGGCTGCGAACAAAGGCCATAATGCCTACATAGACTCCCCCCTTCACGAGGGCATCTGCGGCTATTAATGTCTGGGCCCCTTTCTGTGCCTGCATGGCGTTTTGAACAAGTCAATGAATTACAATGAAAGTGCCTCCCCTCTTTCTTTCTTTCTTTTTTATTTATTTTTTTATTTGGTGAGCCGCTTGTCTTTATCCGCTTTTTAGCCCTGGAATAATATGTTTGACTTCTGTCCAAGAGCGTTTTCTAAACAAAAAAAATGGATTTTGTTGGGAAAGGTTGTGTGTGTGTGTGTGTGTCAAATAGGGAAGCCATAAAGAGTTTGGGCCTGTGACATTTCTGCCAGAGTCTGGTTAGGGAGTCCTTTTGTTTGTTTTCTTCTCATCTTGGCTCTTTATTTCTTTTGTCTTTAAGGAGTTTAATGAAGCTGAAAACATGGAGATGTGAGAAAAGAGGCTGTCCAAAAGGGAAACTCAAAAGACCGGCCTCCCGTTTAACCCTCTTTGTTAGAAGAAGGGAGAAGTTGAGCTGTCTTCTTGTGACTTGTTTTATAGTGTTTGCCTTTTTTCTCATTTATTCAAAGTACTTCAAACAGAAAGCTTTACGGGCCAGCAGACACTTTATACAAGCTCGGTTATTGTTCTGAGTAGCCAAATTAGACCTACAATATGAACATTTTATATAGTATTATAATTTAATAATATAAAATTTTTGTTATAACGATGGGTTACAACAACAACAAAAAAATCGTCTCTCTCTCTCTCTCTCTCTCTCTCTACACACACACACATATATATATATATATATATATATATATATATATATATA
>CAEFZY010043177.1:0-17303 GCA_903066815.1 Brachyrhaphis roseni
CCTGAGTGCGCACACCTGATGTTGCTCACAGTGGTCCTCAGTGTGCTCAGGGAGGCTGTGTGTATGCCCAGCTACATGAAAAATTGGAGGGAACATTGGTAGAAGGATATATTTAATTTCCTTTGGCTGCAGCAGGATGGGTCCAAACTGTCGGGAGCAGTCACAGGTGGCTTGTGTCACAACCAGAACCAAGTTACTGTCAGGAACCTGCTGCACCACAAACATCCTGAAACACAAACAATGATGCCAAGTGAATTTAAAGTGACAGAGACCCACTGTCAAGGCGTTAAATTATGAAGTAAAATTTCTTTTAAATCATATTTGATATATATACCATTCTTATAAAAACTGCAGGCACCATTGAAACTTGATTATGCTATACAATAGCAGGATGTATCTGGAATATGGATACTGCTCCTTAAAAGCTGCTTCTTTTATTAGTATCATCTATATGCCACAAGCCTTAATCTCCTTATTTTTTATGTTGAAAAAACATAAAAAATATGTTTTTTCAACATATTTGAAAAAACAAATATGTTTGTTAGGGTTAGGGTTACAGGGTAACCCTAACCCTAACTCATAAATAAGGAGGCACAATCGGGGAGTGATGAGGGTTAAAAGGTTAAAAAGTAGTGTTTTAGTATTTTTGTAATTTAAATTAAATTAAATTTAATCTTAAATTTAATTTCAGATTAAATTAATCTTAAGATTAATTTAAGATTAATCTTAATCTTAAAGATTAAGATTAATTAATTAATCTTAATCTTTAATTAAGATTAATTAATTAAAGATTAATTAATCTTTAATTAAAAGATTAATAGGAGGCTGAAATTAATATCTGGATATATTGAGTGCTACCAATTGCACAGTGGCGCAGTTGGTAGCACTGTTGCCTTGCAGCAAGAAGGTCCTGGGTTCGATTCCCGGCCCGGGGTCTTTCTTCACGGCGTTTGCATGTTCTCCCTGTGCATGGTGGGTTCTCCCCGGGTAGTGCAGAGTCCAAAAACATGACTGTCAGGTTAACTGATCTTTCTAAATTGTCCATAGGTGTGAGTGTGTATGTACATGGTTGTTTGTCCTGTCTGTCTCTGTGTTGCCCTGCGACAGACTGGTAACCTGTCCAGGGTGACCCCGCCTCTCGCCCGGAACATTAGCTGGAGATAGACACCAGCTCCTCCTGACCCCACTGGGGACAAGGGTGTAAGAAAATGGATGGATATTGAATAAAGGTCTATTTAATTGCTTTTAAGGAGTTTATTTTTTTGTATTTGAATGAAGTTATATCAGATTTCTTAAAAGCTTGAACAGTAATTGAATGCAAACTTCAGAAATTCAAAACAAAACAATGAGGCGTTTTAGTTTTAAGCATATCGTTTTTTAACAAAGTGATTTTGATTATGAGTTTTTATGATTTAATAAATTATAGAAGAGTTAAACAATCTTATTAAAAATATGTCGCTTAGAATTTTTGGAATGGAGATGAGTAAAAAAAAACAAAAGCTGACTATTGTCCCACGATGCAGCATCGCTAAAGCACGGACTAAGTTAATACCTAGCCATAATAATAACTCAATTCAGTGGATTTTCCTTCAAAACTGTGTTGACAGACAACAATACATTAAACATCTGCACAAACAAGGTTTATCAATAAAAGCATTAGCTCCTTTCAAAAAGCATTTCTGCAATAAACTCGCAAAGTTGAACTGCCTCTAAGCTCTTTATGGTCAGTAATAAATCAAGTGAAGATGGCAATATGCTGCAGAGCTGGCAATTTAAAAAAATAATAATTCCTGAATTGTAAAATACCACAATTCCACAACAACACCTGCTATCAATGCAGGTGTTGTGCTGCATCAACAGCAGCATGCATAATATCTGAAGGCTCTCATATCATAACTCTATGATAATTTGTGTCTTCATTGTAGATTTGTTCTTGGATTCTTGGAGCCATTTTGCTCAACCAGACGCTGCCGGGAAGTTTCACCACTGTTGTTCACTGAAGTTCCAAATATTTAGAAATGGGTTTCCAAACTTATAGATGTCAGTTATTTTGTTTTTCATTTATTCTTAAATGTCACTAGATCAGGGCAAGACGTGTTACTGCCCGAGGTCTTTCAGTCTACTTCAGATGGGATCTATTTAAATAATTTCTTGATTGTACAAGTAACCCTGTGCATGGCTTATAAGACTGATTCCAAGAAAATGGAAATCATAGTTCAATTTTGATTTAACAAAGGGGCACTTACTTGGACATCTCTCCCCAGTATGTAACATGGAACCATTGTTTGAAAACTGCCCTTTATTTAAACCTAAGGTATATCTGATATTAAAATTTGTATAAAGATGTTAGCACAGTTTGGTCCCTGATAAAGATGATCTGAATAAAGAAATAGGCCATAAAAACAGGAAGTTAGTGGAAAGTTTAAGGTGTGTGTGTGTTTTTGTTTGTAATACCTTGTGGGGACCATTTTCCTGACACATACTGCGTTGTGGGGACCTACTGCTCCTATGCTGTTTTTGGGTCAGGGGTTAGATTTAGGACTAATGTGTGAATTGAGTTTTGGTTGGGATTATGATAAAGGTAAGGTTTAGGCTGTAGAAGTGAATTGAAGTCAATGAAAGGTCCCCACAAAGATAGCTACGCAAACACATGTGTGTGTGTGTTAACATCCGTACTTCTGACAGCGTCCACACTTGATGAGACTGTTGGCCTCCCTGACCGATGAGTCATACATGAAGCCGGGGTATGCAGTGTCACAGGGCTGCAGCGCATCCACTTTCTTTTGCTTATGAGCTGAAAATACAAAAGCACAACATGGAAAAGTTTACATTCCCGATCAGTTCAGATGAGATCAATTTAAAACAAGATTTTCTTAGTAGTTGTCCTAATACCATCACACACTCAGGCATGTTGTACTCACATGTGTGATAGCCAGCTTTGGCTGAATGCATGGAGAATGGTAGTGACCACACAGAGTGAGAGGATGGTGTTGGAAGTGATGATGATGATGATGATGATGATGATGATGATGATGATGATGATGAAAATGAAACAGCGTGTTGCATTTGAAAATGAGAGATAAAGCTGTTATGTGACGAAACGTAGAGCAAAAATATCACATCTCCAAACGACATGATTATCACACACAGTTTTGGAATGAGTTGGGTTTCTGGTCAAAAAGAACTAATGAAGCTGCACCTGTCATTAACTATGAACTTTCCCTATTGAAATGATTCCAGGAGCAACAGATGAGCCTGACTCTACTGCAGCAAGACAACAGCTGCTCACTCAGGCTCCTCCATATCTTACGGAGGCCCCTATGGAGCATGGGGAAAAAAAAATATTCTTTTGCATTCCCTTGCAAAAGAATATTTTGCAGAAGCCATTGCGTTACTGCTCAATAGGTTTTGCATTCCCTTGCACAACTTATTTTGTATACAGTCATAAATGTCAATTCAAAATTTCAAGGATACACATAAAAGAGACTCAGCAAAAACATGTTTATATATCCTTAACGCTTTGGTGCAAAAAACTGATTTAAAACTGATTTATTCACTGCATGTTTACAAAACAAGGTTAAAGATTGCATCGAGTCATTGACTTCCTGCATTCACTCCTGGATGTAGCAACAGCAGACAACGACCTGCATTATGTCAGTAACTTCGCAGCAATCCACCGACTAGTGGTTTGAGAATACACAGCACTCACACACACACACACACACACACCCACACAAATAGGAGCTCTGATTCAGGAGTACTGCGTATCAAAAATAAGACATTAATGGCAGCCGTAGCTCTCTTAGTAGCTTCATCTAGGAGAGAAGTACATCTGAGATGAGTTATGAGCTGGATTTAAAGGCTGGAGGGTAAAAGAGAAGATATGCAGTTAGTCACAGCAAAAGCTTGACCAACAGCTTTACAGGACACTGGGCTAAACACTGAAAAACAGGATCAGCTGTATCATGTATAGAAAGAAAACATTAAAACTGCCAGATCAGATGTGGCTGCAAAGAAAAGTAACAGGCAGAGAACAGGAAGCTTAAAGTTGAAATAACAGCAACTAAAGTTAATTTCGAGACGAGCAGAACATAGCAGATCCAGGAGAAATGGTCAATTTGTCCTCCTGCAGATCAGATCTAAAGCAGCATAGCTACAAAGGAAAGCCTAAGTTACTATAACTGTCCTATAAGCTAGTGTAGCCTTAGCTACAACGGAACGTTTTAAGCTTAGTGTTAAAACAAGACAGGGTGTCTGTGTCACAGACTAAAACTGGGAGCTGGTTCCACAGCAGAGGAGTCTGACAACTAAAGGATCTGACTCATATTCTACTTTTAATAATTCTAGGAACCAGCAGTGAACCTGCAGTCTGAGAGCAAAGTGTTCTGTTAGGAATATATGGACCTATCAGGTCTCTGGTGTATGATGGAGTTGGTTATCAAGAGAATCTTATATTTTATTCTTGATTTAACAGGGAGACAATAAAAAGAAGCTAAATCAGGAGAACATAGAATAAATATGATCTTTTAAAAATTATAATCTCTAAGGTTCCAGTTCTGTAAAAGATGTGAAATCTTACCTTAAGTATCTCGTCCATCCCACCACAACAGCTATTCACTACTTGCTTAATTTTATGATAAATCCAGGTCAAACTGGTTTCCAATATGTGTGCAAAGAAGCATAACTCTGGACCTGCTCAGAGTGATACAATGTCCTATACCTTTACTTCAAAATGCCAAACTCTCCCTGCTTCAGAAACACGGTAGAAGACTGTGCCTCAAAGTTCCAACTTACACTGCAAAAAATGTCTTGCATGGAGATTCTCTGATCACCTAGCATTATGGGACATTTTGGAAAAATGGATGGTTGGTGTAACATCCATTGCAATCAGTTTATAACACTTTCTGACCAAACTGACTTCACAGTGTTCTCAGCATATTTGGATGAGCACACACTTTTTTATTTGAAATATTTTATTCAGACTTTTTCTTTTCTTAACTGTGTTTGGGAGAGCTTAAAAATATACAATAACTGAGATTGATATTGACTTCATCTTACCATCAACAAAATAGTCAGAGTGCCAGAGACCGCAGAAGTTGAAGTCCAGTACAAACCTAAAGGATAAAACAGACACACACCTTAGAAAAAAACAATAGTTTGATTTACCAGGAGTCACTGAATGTAAACATTAAAATGCTGGGATGGGACCAGTCTAATTTACTTCTCTGTTACTGACCCAACAGTTGAAACTTCCTTTGGTACCAATGGAGTGGTGGAAATCAGATCCATAGTAATCACAGAGTATACAGCACTGATCCTCCATTACAGATACAGATACTTACATCAAAGCGTTGGAGAAGAGCCATCTCATCAAAGCCAAAATCATGTAGAACGGCTAAACAGGAGGAAGGAATTTGCACGATTTTAAAGGAAAAATATATCTTGAACTACACACAATAATAATAATAGTCATAATAAATGATTTCCTGTGATTCATTCTGAATATGCTGTCAGAACTTTATTATATTATATCAAAAGTTGCTAAGTGTGCTGAGAGACTTACACTAAGCAAAGGTCGAGCACTGCTGGCATGATGGTGGCTGTTCTTGCACATAGCCTGGTAGTCAAACAGAGACACTCTGCAAATAAACATTCAGGTTGGGTTGAGGTAGGCAGAAGACAGAACGGCTCAGCTGAAAGGTGTCTGACAAAGTCCTACTTTTTAAACATTCCCATTTTGATCAGTGAAGCCATGACGGACCCATCCACCTCCCCAAAGAAACGACCAACCTGCAAAGAATATTGTGTTTTATTACACTCCCATAACATAGTTATAGCACAGTTTTATTTAAATTAATGTTAGCATCTAGCAAACAGGTGCTTCATGTACTGTACATGTACACTGAACTACTCTTCTGACTGGTTTCTGTCAGAATGTAAAAAATGCAAGTCAGAGCATAATAACACAGAAGAGCCAGTTTGGTGTGGTTACATATAACAGTACTTATGCGAAAAATGTGACTATGCTTGTGATAAACAATGTAATACCATTTGGATGAAGGAGAGATTATAATTTTTGTATATTAGAAGTTTGACAACATCAGACTGTTTAATGAAATATTTTCCTGTTGTAAAATTCTTATAAAAGTCACCCTATGCTTTTACAAGTGTAAATTAGAAGGAGTTCTGACGACAGGTGCCTATCTCTAGCGGTCACTAGGTAAGAGATGATGTACATATCTCTAGTCCATCAGACGGCAACGCAGAGACAGACATGACAAATGACCATACACACAAACTAATTCAGTTTATTCATAGTATATAGCTCCGATTCACAATGCATTTTGCACAGCACTCAAATCGTACAGATCAAATCACACACACGCACTTCAGTTGCATACATTCCAAATTGATTCTACAATGTGTGCAAAATTATGCAAGTCTTAATTTGAGGATTGATCAATTAATTGCCAGCTACAGGGCTCTCTTAATCCAAACTGTTTATATACGTCAAACAATAATGTTTAAGAAAGCATTGAGGTTTTGGCTTTCTTAGGATATATATCACTGTCATTGTGCAGAATTATTAGGCAACTGTCATGACTCAGCTCATGCCAAAACATAGCAGTAGACTGCTTGCTATGGGGAGAGTAAGAGCAGTCTGTGGTGGAGTTAGTAGCTGACTATGTGATCTCACTCAGAAGCCACACCCACTTCACCAGAGGCATTAAAAAAACAAACATTAACCCAGGGAGAGACATGAGTTGTCACACCCCCAACCAAAAAGAAAGGATCCCAAAGGGAACCCTACAAAGAGTAAACAAAACAAAACTGGCAAAAATGTCTTAGCCAACAGCATCCACCTCCAAAATACTGTAGGTCTGTCTCATTACCTTCCTCACTCTAGAAACTGGAAAAAGTGTAAGGGGTTTGGACGGAGCAATACAGACAACCTTTTGAAGTTACATGAACCCTATATTTGTCTTTCCTTAATCTTGGGTCAGGTTAAATGACCCAGCAGGGTATTTATTGCAGGATATTCAAAACTTGTGCTTTGTTGCCCATGTACAGAGTTTCAGTGATCTTGGGAAATGATCAGGTTGCCTGGCCTGGCCAGGGGGTCACACAGTTTCATTGTGATGTGCAGAAGAGTATATTGAAAGGCTCTGGTATGACACAATTTATGCGTGTACTTTTTTCTGTCTCTCATGAAGAGTTTGTTAACGATGAAGTTGTTGGCTTCATCTGTTGATTTGACCAGTGGATCAGGAGGTATGAGTTCATCCTGCTCTACATCCTTTAGAAAATGAAAAGGTATGTTTTTTGTGAGGGAATTTATATTTTGCGGTTCCAGTAATGCCAGAATTCATAATAAATAATAAAGACTTTGGGAAGGCTGCACAGTGGTGCAGTTGGTAGCACTGTTGCCTTGCAGCAAGAAAATCCTGGGTCCGATTCCCAGCCTGGGGTCTTTCTGCATGGAGTTTGCATGTTCTCCCTGTGAGTTTGCATGTTCTCCCTGTGCATGCGTGGGTTCTCTCCGGGTACTCCGGCTTCCTCCCACAGTCCAAAAACATGACTGTTAGGTTAATTGGTCTCTCCAAATTGTCCCTAGGTGTGAGTGCGTGTGTGTGTGTGTGTGTGTGTATGGTTGTTTGTCCTGTTTGTCTCTGTGTTGCCCTGCGACAGACTGGACAGGTTGCCAGTCTGTCTGCGACGTTCCCGCCTCTCGCCCGGAACATAGCTGGAGGTAGGCACCAGCACCTCCAGACCCCACTAGGGACAAGGGTGTAAAGAAAATGGATGGATGGATGGACTTTGTGGTATTCTGTTTTACTAATGTAATTAGATTAGTTGTGTTATCACCCCCACGCCACCAGAGGCAGTAGCAGGGCCAAAAACATGCGACTAAGGAGCAGATTTAGAAGTACACCGGAAGCTACAGAATTTGTTAAAAACTGTGAGCTGCGTTGAAGTAAATAAAAGAGTGAAAATCCTTCCTAACGGTGGATATATTACAAATTTCAAAAGGAAAGCATAAAGGGAGGCTGCGGATTATATAGGAAATAGCGCACCAAATAAGGTATGAGACTGACAGTGGTCCGTCCCCGCCCGTTTAGCAGCGCTCATAAACAATTAGCATTGTCATTAACGGTTCAAAGAGGAAATTTTAAGCACCTTATGAATGTTGGTGTTAGTTCTCTGAAAATAAATTTCAGTTACTTGCCTAACCTATTTTTATATAGAAAAATATTTAATTCCTTCAGTTTTCTAGTTTCTAATCTAGAGGATGAATCATAGAGATTTGGAGAAAATAGTTAACATTTTTGCAACAAAAACTTAAAGTCTCTGCTCAAGTATTTTTTGCTTTTTGCTGGGTTGCCATGCTCCCTACAATTTTCTCTGCTCTTGTTTATTCTTATTAGTAGTGATGTCATTTCTCTACTTTAATAGTGTTTGTTGTACCCAGCAATATTCTATAGACCTAACCTTTAGCAACGGTGGTGTAGCGCTTGGTAGATTCTTAGTGTTTTCACACCTGCTTGCAAAACTCAGAGCTCAGCAAACATGTCAAAGCAGCACTTTGTCATATGCTTAGTAATGCCACTGGGAATACAGTCAACATGTAAATGAAAAATGAGTTTCTTCTGTAGGTCACTTTAGATCAGACTATTTCTGGGTAGTTGTATTTTCTACATTTGAACACCACTTCGATGGTAAGTCTAAACCTTACCAATTAAACCTTTTTGATTTAAAAAAAGGTTGAACTGTTTTGTAAAGAACAGCCGACCTACCGGATGTGTGAGAATGTGGTGAATAAGTATATTTATAGCAACTTGGTGGGTTTGACTCTTAGCTGTTAATCCAGATCCCACAGGCAGCTATAATGTGGACATCAGATTCCTAATCCTTTTCTGTCTTGAGTATATTGCACTTCTACACAAACTCCTCTGGGACTTAAAATTTTACAAATCCTTCCCCAATCAGCCACTTAAAAAGTCTATTGACATAATTTAATAAGTCTAAAAACAAGCTGTACTATTTGATGCATAAAATAAATGCACAATTTGCAGATTCTAACTAAATCCTGAAAGACCAAAAGTGCTGATAACTAGCAAATACACCGGTCCTTTATGCCCCAAGCAACTGTGTGTGTATATACACTGCTTAATATTACTATCAATCTATTAGTTTCTATACCTGCTCAGCAGGGCCGGCCCAAAGGCATAAGCAAACTAAGCAGCCGCTTAGGGCCCCAGGGCCACTAAGGGGCCCCCTCAGAGACAGATTTTTAAACCTTTTATGATGAAGATAAGATCAGGGGATAAGATGGGCTTCACATGTAAGTATCAGGCAGTCATGATCCCCCAAAATTAAGAAAATCGGCGCCCAGAAATCAACTGGTCGATTAATCAGTTGGCCAATAAATGTATCCTATTATACATGTATATAATGTAAACAGCACTACCAGAGATGCAATAAGTTTATAGCACGTGTGTGAATGGTCTATTGATCGGATTGCTGATTGCAGCCAGTTCACATTTTTAGCAGAACTAGGGCCCCAAAACCACATTTTGCTTAGGGCCCCATGGGGCTTGGGCCGGCCCTGCTGCTCAGTCTTGTCTGACAGACACAACATTGTACAGTTTTTAGATCAGCAGGTTTGATGAATATTCCCTGCATGGATATAAACCATCAGACCTTCTGCCAACTGGCACCTCTCTATAACGCTCCACCAAGGTCAGATGATGCAAGCAGGTGCAACAGCTGCTGTAATCTCCTTAATGCAGCATAAACACGTGGGTTAAATCCTAATCTGCATTTAAATCCCATGAACCATCCAGATGTTTTTGATAAGACCATAAAATGATCCAAAGAGTTGCAAAACGCTGAAATCCCTTTTTCATCCAAAATAACAGTCAATAAAATTAACAGATGAAGAACAATTCCACAGCTAAATCTGAATAATTATAAAATATGCAGCTTTGGGATTTCAAGTAGCCTGGACCTATTGGTTAAAAAACACATAAAACTTAAATTAATTTCCAAAAGACTTTGCTCACCACCATAAGGAAATTTTATGACTTTATTCTTATGTTAGGTTAAACCCCAAACTACTTAAATCATTGACTTTGGTAAAAAGTCCCGTTTTTAACAGCATGTTTCTTTTTACTGGAAGAACTATTATCATCCGTTCCAAAATTCTCTAAATATTCTAAGAACTATTTGTTGATTTGATAATTACATTGAGAAATCAGAACGGGAGTGTTAGAATTAGAATGTTTTTTATCTTTCTTCCATAAGTAGTTTATATTATTATTAGTTTTTCATTTAAAGGTCCGGTTAGTGTTCTCACTTGTTAAAGTGTGTCTAAGACATAACTAACCTATGTCTTAGACACATAGGTTAGTTATGTGTCTAAGACACATAACTAATCACCACCTGCCTGGTGGTGATTAAGACACCACCAGGCAGGTGGTGTCTTAATCTTCTTTAGGAGAACTTTCTGAGATACTTCTTAGTCGTAAAACTCTGTTTAGTTTGTGTGTCCCCCCTTTTCCTTGTTATCAGGATAACCCCCCTTCTGCTAAGCTAATAAAAAGACCAGCTTGAAGCAGAGTGTCAGAACACACATTGAGCAGCTCGGAGAAGTAGCTCTCTGTGTCTTCTCCCTCTGCAGAGGCTTGGTTGAAAACTAATAAATGTTGTCTGTGGTTCTTTTTATGTAGGTCGAGAAAGTACCTATCAGGGGGTGACTATTTAAATGTAACAGATCCACATCGATGAGATTCCCACTTAATAGGAAAATTACAATATTAATAATAATCACAAGAACGTCATCATGTTACTTTGTCAATATTGCACAAAGAACCATGTGTGATTTTACATTTTGCATTCAAAGGTTTAGATTAAGAAACCTCTGGGAGCAGAGGCTTCTTAATCTCTACTTCCAGGGATTAAGAAATCCAATTTCTGATTACAATTTGGTTTTGATGTAATTACAGCTTTCCAAAAGTGTCCAGCATAAAAGTGATTGGAGTTTTGGAACTTTGCCAACTCTGGACAAAAAACCCAGTTGTTTGAAAATGATCAAAACTGCTATTAGTATTTATGTGCTGAAGATGAAATTGATAAAATTTGAGTTTAATGCAGTTATTATCTAGATACAAATGAGGCATTGTTTTTCTTAGAGTGTTTTATTGAATTCGTTACTCAAAGAATCAGATTAAACATTTCATTGTCTGGTTGTGCTGCCATTTTGTTGCGCTTCTCTCTCAAACTATTTTAACGAACACAAAGCTGTTGCCTTTAAATTACTACATGAGTCAAGACATCTTCAGCTAAAGTGAAATAAATAACTAAAGGCTAATAAAGTCTCCAGAATCAAGGTTTTATTAAAGAAGAACATTATAGTGTTTTAACTCCATTATGACCACATTTATATGTAAGACTAATTTTTATTTTATGGCTGTAGAATTAAGGATTCCACACAGACAGGCACCAGATGCTACTTCTTTTTTAGCTGCTTTCATGGTTTAATTGTAAATAAAATATTACTTATCTTTAATTACACAACTGTGGTATTTGTTTAAAGCTACATCAGAGTTACAACAAGAGCAGAATTGCCGGTGAAACTTACTTCATTCCTCTCTTTGGACAGCAGGACGAAGCCATTGTTGTCGACTAGGTAGCAACTCAGGTCCTGATAAAATATGAGCAAAACTAATTCTTGTAGTTATTTGTTGTTAAAATCAAAGGGAATAGCTTTTGTGAAGATCATCATATAAAAAGGTAAAGTCATGTACTTACATCACTTTCACAGCTCAGAGGACACACCCCCTCAATATTTGAGCACTGAAAGCAAAAGAAAGAAGGTCACTTTAACTTGATGAGAGTAGGAAAAATAATCAGAATAAAACCTGTTTACTTACATCTGTGTCACTGGGCTAGAAGAAACACACACAAAGAAAATGATGAAGACAAAAAGCTACAGATTTAAATCAGTTCAATATTATCACTGACCTCCACACACCAGGCAGTTCTATATTTATGACTTGGGAGGGAATAATTTGAAGGAATGGGAAAACAAAAGTATTTTCTGATGTATCAAGATAGACGATTCTGACTTGATTTACAAAAGACAAAACTTGATTATCTTCATGTTATGAGAATCTGGGCATTTTGATGTTGAATATAACATGTAAAAACAGAATCACTTGGCCAGGATCCATGGCATGGGCAGAATGAGTGACAACGAAATTAAATTATTTGAAATACAAAAACCAAAAACAACAAAAAAAAAACATATATATTAAAAGTTTCAGTTTGGAGGGTTGATGAAAAACAACACTGCAAGCCAGAAGCCAGTAAAGCTAATGATTCCAAACATTTCTTGTTATTCAAAATAGGCATTCCACTGAAACCTGATCCTGAACCTTCACCTGCTGAAAACAACAGGTAACACATCTAACAGGGATCTATTTTGATACAATCTTATGTCACCATAAATACATATCATCAGCATGTTGTCTGCTCCAGACAGGAACAGTGAAGAAGAATCCAGTGTAGGGTGATTTATTTCAGTTAGTGATGAAGCAGCTTTGCGGTGGCTGGTCCCTCCCACCCCTAATCAACAGAGCAAATCACTGATTATCTACTTTTCACTTTTGCTTTATCTCATCTTCATGTTTGCACAGGTCTGGTTATGGTTAATTTAGGAATGTCTTCATTAATAATAATAAAAATGATCAATATTATGATTGTATCTTCTATTTCATATTATCTTAAAGCACCAAGATCAAATATAACTTAACATCTTGTTCCAAGATTGTCTTCCATTTTCCATTTTTGTTATCCAAACAGCCCTGACCAGTGAGCAGCAAAACACTAAGCAGATAAACCAACAAAAACGAAAAAAATACCATGTATGAGTCTTTTGGAGGTCTGTGAGCTAGCTGCTGTCAATCACCAGACATTTAGACTTTGAGTTTCAGTTTAGTTGAGAACAGATATTTAATACAGAATATATACTTAGCTACCAAAAAAAAAAAAAAAAACCAGCTGGAAAAAACTATTTTTTAGCTTGCTTTTGTCGGGTTCCGGGGGATTCTCCCCGTGTTGGTGGTGGTTGGAGCAGGCTGCTGCTTCCTCTCTCATCCTCTAGAGGGCGCCGGAGGTCGTTACCTGGAGAGGCGTGTCCGTGGCTCTACACACCTGTGGATCATCTTTCATCAGATTCTGGAGGGGTTAAGGACCTGTTCTGCCAGCAATTCGACGCCTGAGTGTTTCACCTGCACGGTAGACCTAAGCCCCTCAGAGTTCGTCTCTGAGTTCTCTGTTTTCTAGATTTGCCTCCGAGTAATCCCTCGTTGTTTTCTCTGTGTTCTTCAGGTGTTCCCTCTCGAGCTGTGGTGGAATCACCTTGAGAGATTTCTCGCTGTGGCTTTGATTGAAGCCTTCCTCGTGACGCCGTGGATAATTACCCACTGGTTGCCCGAGCTCCCACCTTCCTCCGTTCCTGTTGTTTTTTCAAGATTACCTGAGATCTCCGGCTGGCAGTCGGGACCTTCCCTCCAGAGTCACTGGACTTTCCGTGCCTACCTGTCCGCCCTCCGTCGTCGCCTCCCGCCGTGGATCCCTCTCCACTCCGCAGCACCTGGATCAGAACTGCCTTCAACAGAAGAACCCGGAACCCACAGTCAACCCTCCCCCACGCCAAATCATCTTCAGACCAAAGTAAGATCTTTCCCGTCGCTGTTGACACTTCTCATTTCCTACGTTCCTGAACTCACCACCTCCTCCCGTTGTTTCTTAGTGGACCGTTTCTCAGAGGGATTTCCCCCCGGACCCAAAACCAACTGCACATTTCAGTATTTTGTAAATAAATATTCTTTAACTGATTTGCTGTCTCCTGTGGTGTTCTGCATGTGGGCTAAGAACCTAAACCCCAACATGACACTATTGCAGTGAGATCTGCAAAAATGCACTGCTCATAGTCAAAAACACCCAATCAGAGCCAGGGGGAGGGTCTTGGCGCTGTCAATCAACTTCCTATATGCTGCTCAACGTGCTAATTGAGGAGAAATAACTTGCCTTTACAGGAAATCCGCTTATCCGGTGTCATCGGTGGCTATGCTAAATAGACTTTGCATTTCTTGGCAGGCTATGAGCCTATAATGATCATTTTAAGAAAAGTGTAAAAAAAAAAAAAAAAATTATTGACTTTTTATATAAAAGTTGCATTTCAAGGAGGATAGGATTTATTCATTTTCCGAGCCTCAACTGGACTGGTGACAAACTTTTAAGTGCAAAACTCAAATTTCCGCCTCTCCAGACATATCTGTGTGGCAGCAGTAATCAAGTGTCTGGATAAAAAAAAAACAAAATGGAGGCCTGACGTTTTAGGAAAGTCACAGCTTTTTTTATTTATTTTTGTGCCTTGTGAGCTGGCAGGGGCTTGTTTTGCTGTCCTCCCCCTTCGTCCCTAGCAAGTTATAATTATTTTACAAATTGCCGTGGTAGAGCGTGAAAAGCACTGGCTTTTCATTAGCTTCTGAGATGAGTGCTAATTTTAAGAGGGGAAAAGGTCTTGCATAACTAAACCATTGTACACAAGACCAGAAAGGCCTTTTTATAAGTCAGACGTGGGCCGGAAATGTCTTTGTGATTAAACATCTTCACACGCTGCAAACAAGAACAATACAACCTGAGTATTTTACTACCTTAGTGCTCCATGATTACACATGGACAATAAGTTTGAACCATTACAATAAATTTGCATTTATACCAAGAAATTAGTTAAAAGTTACTACTCTCTGTTAAGGTTACCAAATAGTGGTACGAAAAGAATAACTACTAACCTTTATTACTAAACATTGCTAAAATAAAAAAAAAACACATTTGGGTCAAATAAATATTTTTGTTGATAATAATGCTGTACTGTGGCTTGTTGTAGGCTGCTGTGTTGACCTTTGCACCTAGCAAGACTTAAGGAAACGAAGCAAAAAAGTAATTAAAAATAGCTTTTTACCAATCTCAGGTTAAAGAGTGGTTGGAGTAAAGACAACAATCAAAGTAACAAAAAAAGCTAAATATTTGTATCTCATCTGATGCTATGTGGTCCAAGTGTGAATGTTTTTAGCTAGCACTATCTTGCGCTAACAGGCAAACATTTAATGCTAACAATCAACAAACTGGTTCTTCAGAGTTCTTTAGTGTTAACTAAAGTCATGAGCAGAAACAATTTACATTAACATTATCATGTTAACATTAACTGTTATTAAGTTAACATTAATTATTAACATTAGTATAAAGTTTTTTCTGATAATCTTAACCTTTTGTTTTACATTCTCTGGAATACACAGGTTGTTGAATGGTTCAAAATGGAGGCCACTGAAGAATGAAGTTTCTTTTAGTCTCTTCTCTTAACCCGACAAACTGGGTCACAATTTTTATAAGCAATATTTAGTTAAAGCTACCCAACTTCTGCCCCACTATCTTAAACCATGTGGGTCAAAGAAACAGCGTGGCAACAGTTTATTTATTATATGCATTTGTTTTTTCATTCGGATCATGCGAGTGATTGTTTTTAGGCCAACGGGCAAAGCAGCATTGTGTAAAAGGGAATAATGCATTTCAATAATATTCTTTCGAGATTCAGCTGATTTGTTTTGTGTAATTCTCTGTCCTCTCAAGGGGTGTGAGGAGAACAAACACACGGGGTCTTTTGACAGGTTGTCGTCTTTATCTGCCTGTAGAAGCTGTCTGACTCCATCCATCTGCTGTTTCCATGACTCCCGCTGTCATCTCTGCATCCTGCCGCCCTAACTGGCGCCTGGACTTGAAAGACACTCTTTTTAATTGCGCTCTGTTTTGTGACGACCATCTTATCTCCCTGAGGACTTGCTAGTAAACCGTCAGAGGGAGCCAGCTTCAGATTGTGGCCTTTATATCAATAGAATGGATCGAAGTTTCTGCTGATTTATAAGTTCCTCTTTATTATACTCATATTTCATTCACTCAGCTCTATATTCTGAATAGTCATGCGTTTTTATTCATATTAATAAAATAACTCTTGCCTTACAGTCTTAATGCAGAGATATATCATCATTACAACTTTTATAGATGTCACATTTCTGTTTCCATCAAGTTAGGTTGTTTACATTATGGCGATATGGCACAACACGTCTTTTATCACGAGTAAAGTCTTTACACAACTGCAAATTGAAGTAAACTTTTCAGTTGAGAACAATTATTTGAACTTTTTTTTCCTTCGCAATGTTTGGTGTTTTCTTCTGAATGAAAAACAACTTTATACCTTGACAAACGCGGGGCACAAATTGCTGTCAGAGCTGGTACAGTTTGCCTGGCATTGCTGTCAAAACACAGGTTTATATGGGCACAGAGTCTGTGGAAAGATTGGACCGTCATGTGGGAGCAATGTTTGCACCATATGGGGTTACTGTTGCAAAAAATGGCCACACATCCCTGTGCTTCAGAGTTAGAATAACTCACAAGATGCCCCATTCCAAAAAATGGGAGCAATAGTTATGTTTCCATTAACCACAGAATTGCGCAAATTGAAATTATGAAAATAAATTTGCTTAATGGAAGAACGCCAATTTGTCAGCCGTATCAAAATAGATGAATTTCACAATACTGCAATGGAAACCTTTTTTTTTTTTCGTATCACACGAGTTGTGTGATCGGCAGCTATCAGCGAAAACACTGAAAAATATGCACAGGATGTAGTTGGAAGATGATGGATTGATTTTGGACAATGTGCAGCTGACTCCACCAGCGCTCTCACTGTATAGCACAGTTCATAAAAAGTCGCGTGACGTTCAAATGCGTTGAATCCATAGGTCTTCCATAAAATCGCCAACTACAACTTCCCCAAAACGCCGAACACGTAGCCGCTCCAAAATATGAGGGGCTTGTCACTCCAACACTTTAATAAGACGCTAATGTCTCCTCTGATGGCTGATATATGCAAAATGCACCACGACTGAATTATGAATGTATTTAATGTGTTTATATCCATCACTACTATGATTTTTAATAATTTTTTTGCCGCGTGAACAAGCTCATTCATACGTGATTATAAATTAATTTCTTATTTAATTTAGCAGAATACAGACAAATGTTTGCACACATTTGTAACGGAAACACAGTTGTTGAGGAAAATTATTATTTTAGTGTTTCATACAGTTCATTCTATTATATTAAAAGGTATATTGAATATTCTCACCAGGATAACTATGTGTAAATGACTTAAGTGAACTCTCTTTGAACTGCTTCTG
>CAEFZY010043184.1:0-44743 GCA_903066815.1 Brachyrhaphis roseni
CCGGTATGTCTTACTTTCGGGGTACGTCTTACATTAGCCGATCCCCCTAAAACCCCCACTACGTCTTACTATCGGGGAAACACGGTAGAAAAGTGCCAAGGAGAAAGGTCCTGTTGAAGCAAAACCTTTCAAAATCTTGTTTGCCATTTTCCAAAAGCCATGTAAGAGACACAGAAAAAAAGTGTTAAATAATGCTCCATATTACTATTTACAGCAGAAAACTAACACTGTGAATCCACTATATGTTCTATCTTTTTGTTGATCTCTCCTAAAGGGGCAGTATCATTTAAAAATCAACTTTTTTATGTTGTAATGTTACTCCTTCATCAAAAACAGACCTGGAGTGTTGCTTTCATTTTTCCAAGCATGTTTGAGAAATCATTCAATCTCCGTGGCAACCATTCAGCTGTGGGAAACACCTGGGTGGACTTAGGGCCGCCTTCAAGTTGCAGTACCTCCTCGGAGCTGCAGTTTCCAAACTTCCGATTTTCAGCCACAAAAAGCCCCAATCAGCTCCTTCAGACTAGCCAGCAGCAATTAGCAAACACCTGTTGGAACTGCACATCAGCTGAACTCATTATAGGAACTACTTTTCGGTGAAACGCTGGTAAAAACTGTTAAAGGATTAATAGAGGAGCCATGTTGTAATTTCCTTTATTTAACCAGATAAACCCCGTTGAGATCTGGATCTCATTTTCAAGAGGGACCTGGGCAGAAATCTGCAATATACAGCAACCTGGTTACAAAATAAAACCAATTAATACATATGCACAAATATAAAACGATAAAAACAATTTAAAAGCAGTGACACTGTTTCATAGAAGCTTGTTGTAATGACTTCCTGAAGGCGGAGTTTCAGAAAGAGCAGGAGCTACTTAAAGAGACAGAAGCCCAATTCCAAGGTGTTAAATCAGGAAGTAAAACTTCTTTTAAATCGTATTTCATATATAGAACATTTTGTAACAATTGCAGGTAACATGGTTAATTGATTGTGCTACAAAATGGCACTTTGTTGCTCGAAAGCACATAATACTGCCCCTTTAAAGTCTTGATAAATGCAGTTAGCAATTGTGAAGGGGTGTGAAAATGTCTACAATGCACTATTTATTCCAGCCTGTTTTCATGCTGCAGCCCTCCAGAGAGACTGTCATAATTAACCTTACAGTAGAAAATTATGGATTTAAGAGTGCCACTCCGAGAGAAACGTCAGGTTGTGTTGCCAACTTCTGAATACTAATTGCATAGGCTTTATACTCCTTGCATTTTTAAATCATACCCATAGTCTGATTTTCCTTTTACTGTGTCCAAAAATAAAAAACTAACTTTGAATGTAATGGAAACGGTGCATCTAGTTCTAAAAATCTGCTGCCTGTTTTATGGTCAAGCTCACATTTATCATCGGGACTCTGCTTAGTTTTATTGTCTACGACTGCGTTAAAATTCTTCGCCAGTCTAATGAGTTTTACAACACGGAGGGTGATCCAAACGACTGCGTTTTTTCTTTTGTTTTTTTTTTTTTCCTAGTTTTTTTTTCCTCTCGCTTATATCCACGTCCCTCCCATCGTGTCTGACTTGACGGAGCGGCTCTCTTCCCATCGCACCCCAGACAGGCATTTGGCACGCGCTCAAAACGTCCAGACGTCTTACTCACAGCCCCATTGTTTCGGATCCCTCTTGGTGAAAAGCAGCGGCGTAATTACACGGGGGACGCGGTTCTGCAAATCGCTCACACGATTCGCTTTAAGCCGAGGGAGGGAGCCCACCCGAGCAGATGTGCCATGACAAGTTCAGATGGTGACTTCTTTTTTTTTTTTTTTTTTTCTCTCCTCGCAGCCTGGCCTCACACACTCACACACGAGAGACAACCTCATTAGAGCTCGTTAGAGCTGAAGTCCAGCAGCAGACAGACATAAACAATAAATAAACCCACTTTTTTGCTAAATGTGTCTTTCATTTCCAATATGTATCTTGGCTGCTGTGACTTGTTTGAGCTGCCGGCTCGAGTTTATTTATTTTTACTGACCGCAGAAGGCAGGCCAGTTGATTCGTTGTTGTTTCTGCCAACAGCAGTAGCCTGGGTAAGATGGCAGCCATGTTGGTCTGTTTGTTTTTTCTTTGGTGATACATCAATTAGTTGTGGTGTTACCATAATTTTAGCCTTTATTGCTCTAATTGATTAATTGAAGTAATTTTTGTTTGCAATTTGAAACAATTCTTCCGGAATTCCTCAAAAAAGTTTTCATTCCCTTGAAAGCGACATAGCACGTTATTTAAAAAGTGAGAGGAAAATTATATGACTAATTTTTGTTTTTCATTCTTTGCCAACAAAAATCTGAAAAGTGTGGTGTGCATTTTTTAAGCTACTGCTTTAGCTGTGCCTTCTTTCCGCATTTAGGGAGTGACAATTCTTGCAAAAAAGGTCAGACTCAGAGGGATTGGATGGAGAGAATCAGTAGATATTTTTAAATCTTGACATTGATTCAAAGTGGCATTTATTTCTTTACTTTGACTTTGACTAGGACCTTTTTATCTAAAGCTTTCATTGAAGTTGATTCTGATTAATTGTGTAAACTACATTAACTCTTTGAAGAACATTTCATTTCCTCTTGGGTTCAATAAAGGATTTTTGGATTTTAATTAGAATTTTATAAATTCCAATTAATAATGTAAAAAAAACAACAACAACAAAACTGACAGTATTATCAGAAAATAAAGATGAATTACATTGGACTCCATTAATTTGGCAAGTGTTTGAATTTTCATTTTGGGGTTCCTGGGTAAAGGCGGTCTGAGTACGAATGCACGTCACTCTTTTAGTTTATCCACTACTTTGCGTTGGTTCATCACATAAAATTCAAATTAAGTATAAATTTGTGGTTGTGACTTAATTAAATGGACTCAAATGCTTATTTTTCCCATGACAACCATTCAGCTGTGCAAGACGCCTAGGTGAACCTAGCTCCGCCTTCGATGACGAGGCTCCTCCTCAAAGATGCCGTTTCAAAGCTCCCTACTGCCATGACACTCCCACTCAGCTCCTTCAGACTAGCCAGCAGCAATTAGCAAACACCCTGTAATGTCCCCACTACCAAGGTGTTAGACTACGGTAAATGTTGGACCATTAACCTTCAATGGAACGTTGGTAAAACTATTGTTGAAGTGTTAATAGAGGAGCACTGTCATGACGACTTCCTGGTGGAGTTTCAGAAAGAACAGGAGCTTCTTAAAGAGACAGAGACCCAATTTTAAATTACAAAGTCAAAGTTCTTTGAAACCATATTTAATATTTACAGAATTTTCATAAGAATTGAAGGTAACATAGTTACTTGATTGTGCTGTAAAAATGATACCATGTGGCTGGAAAATACATTACTGCCTCTTTAACAATTTCTAAACGAAAACAACTTATACTCCAGTGCTTCATTTGTATTTTTTCGGTTTCATGCCACATTTTTTTTACTAATTCAACCGACGTCTAGAAAATACGGTAATGTCTTTCTTGAAGGGGAAATGACTTCATCTTGCCTCAACATGAGCTTGAACTTTTAGTTAGCCTAAAACCTCCCTGAATAAGCCTTTAGTTTACCATTCACCTCAGAGTGCTGGTGCTGCAAGGCAGGTTCACAGATCAGTCACTGGTTCTTCTGTTAGCATGTCCTTGATGAGGTACAGTTGGTGTGTCACCATGCAGCATTACGCTGGTGCTCTTTATCTCCCTTCCTACAGTCCCGTCCTGTTCTTCCTGCTAGGAATGTTATAAAAGACTCAAAGGGTTCACACTTTGCCTGTCATGCTCCGTCTCACGCTGAGATGCTCAGGGCCAGATTTACACATTCACACCCGCCGGCTGGAAAATCCCCCTGAGCCGCCACACCTTCCTCTTCCTCGTCTGTCTCCGCGTCCCGAGTGTCGTCCTTGATGCAGAGCTTTGTTTGTTGGGAGTCGGTCTGCTGGGGACATCCTCAGTGAACTTCATGATAGATCTTGCAAACGCATCGTTGTCCGCCTTCATCCTAACGTTGTTTATGATTTGTAAGCAAACATCCGTTCTGCTCCCGTTTCACCTCAGGTACATCGGGAAATCGGATTCAATCACCATCAGCGTGTGGAATCACAAGAAGATTCATAAGAAGCAAGGGGCTGGGTTCCTGGGCTGTGTCCGCCTTCTGTCTAATGCCATCAACCGCCTTAAAGACACAGGCTGTAAGTATCAGTGATGGTTCAAAGTAGCAATTTGCCTCAAGACAACTGAAGTTTCACCTTTTTCATTGCTTTTCAAAGTAGGTCTCTTTTGTTTCAAGTTGAACAATTAGGTTTATATGTTTAACATGTTTCCTGTGTTATATATATGGGGCAAAAATACCAATTAAATGATGCTGACTTTTAGAATTTGTAACAAACTCTAACATGTTGCAACTGAAAGATAATAATTATTGTAAGTCTAGCTAAAATGCTATTTTTGCTAACCCAAAAGCACTAAATACCAACTTTAGCTCTGCTAATTCCAAAGCACTGCATCAACACTGTACTTAGCAGAAGCTAATGCGAAAGCGGTAATTTCAATTCAGATTATATATCCCCTTGAAAAACTACAACCCTCAAGCAAGATATTAATACATGTTCTGTGATTCTCTGACCTGTTGTATTTATGTTTATATCTCTTTCTCTACAGCTAGTTTTATTTTGTTCTTAAATGTTTCTTGTTTGAAATAGAGTCATTGGAAAGAACGGAGAATGTGAGGAGTCACGTAAAGAAATCACACTTCTTTGGATGACTGGTGTCCTAAAGAAGCGAGTTACAAATGGGAACGATTTTCAAAAGCAGCTTTTGTGTTTTTGGGGCCATAGTTGCTGTGACGCAAAGAGATAAATAGTTATTATCATCACTTTTAGCGATATCACGATAATACTGCCAAATGTCGCCCACCCATAACGGAAACATCAATACAACGTTGAGGAGAAGTTGCCGATCATGTCCCAATCTACTCGATGCATCTGACAGTGGCCTAACTGGACTGTGAAAAGGGTCGCAAAGAACAGGAAGAGCCGCTCAGCATCACCCTGCAATTACAGTAAAAAAAAAGCACCTCATGTCAGAAGCTAGCCTGGTGAACGAGACGGAGGCTTCTGTAAAACGTCTTCCTCTAAAAGCCGGGGCCGGACAGATTTAGCTGACAACACGGAAGCAGTCTGGAGGTTGTGTTTTGAGCTGGTACCTGCTCTGTGGGTCTGCGGTCTTGTTGGCTGAACTGGGAAAGAATCCCGTAACTTTTCCTAGAAACTCCTGACACGGTTCTTCTGAAGCGACACAGGAAACCTGAAGTTTATGCAGCAGCTGCGAGTGGTTTGCTTTTGCATTTCCCACTTTTTTTCCTTCTTTCTTTTCCTCTCCTGGTCTAGTCCTCGCCCCTCGGTTTCCCCTCCAGTCTCGTCCATGAGGTGGCAGAATGTGTGTGAGCGTGCACGTATGCGCACACACACACACACACACACACACAAGTGAAATGCCATTGTGACTAACCTCCATCTCCGTCTGCCGATCTAGACAACCGGTCATTTTGCACAGACATACATAATTGTACAGCTATTTATGTTTAAGCGCAGATTTGTAGTTTTCTCTCTGTTGTGGTCTTCGTCATTCTTGTTTTTCCTGCATTTACCGTCACTTGCCCCTCCACAAGCCCTGGAAATGACATTGACTGTAACATTGGTGTATAATTGCAGAGTGTCTTTGCTTCTCTGGAACAGTTATGTATGACTGTACAAATTTAATTGTTCTTGTGAAATTATTCACACACCTACAACATTTTCACATTTTGTTCACTGGGGGCCGCACCGGTTGTAGTTTTCTGTTCGATCGCCGATCTTTAAAAAGCCTGACCTGCTGATTCCGATATTGGCCGATACCATTTTTTTAAAACATTTTTTAATAGTTGACCTTGTCACATGGCATCTTAGCTGATTTTTCACACCTTTTCAGAGGTTGACAGGATCTCTTGATAAGATCGCTTTCACATCCAAGTATCGGCCGTTCACTCAAAATGAAGGAAATCAGAGCCTGTCAATAGTTCTGATTTAATAATACATCATTTTGAGGAAAAATGCATGTAATTCCAATTTTTAGGGGATCAGCCTCCTGTTTTTTGTTTTTTTTTGTGAGGTAAAGCTTTAAAGGTCACAGGATATTTAAAAATATTACTAGGTAATTATGTGTTATTGGAGGACATTATTAAAAATACATAAACACCAACTATACAGTCTTAAAAATGACAGTAAACTCCCCCACCAACTAATAAATAAACAAACAATGCTAAGCCTGGTGGGGGTGAACTACAGCCTGGAGGCCCGCCAGGCTTATAATACACTAGGGGAAACCCTGTATACCAGGGGTGTGCAAAGTGCTGCTCAGGGGTCTATTGTGGCCCTTTAAATTAATTCAGTGTGGCCCCTGATCTCAATTCAAGAATGGCACAAATTCTGAGACTTTGTAATCTTTTTTCTAAGGATAAGATTTTCTATGGGGAGTTTATAACGTCTTAAACAGTAAGTGTTAAGTACAACACCAATTTTCTTTCTTTGGTTAGCTTTTTTATTTTATCATTCGTGCCACAAGCATCCAGCTAGTTTTTTTAATTTTTTTTTTATTCATAAACACAGTTGGGCACACCCCTGCATTATGTTTGGCTAAATACAACAAAGATTGCTGAATAAAATTATCATTTTGGGAATAAACCAAAAACATTTTGTAGACTTGACTGGAGAATAATAAGCCCAAAAAGTTAAATGATTGCATACATTTTGCAGATAAAAGAGAAAAAAAAACCCATATTTTTATGTTTTTAATCAGGGGTGGGAGGACTTTGGCCCCTGAATACTTTAAATGCAAGAATTTTGGCCCTTGGTGCAAAAAACTTGGACATTTTTCCAGGAAGAAAATCTGTTGGAGACCTGAGTTTTTTTTGTTTGTTTGTTTTTTTTTTTTTTGAAAAAAGTGAAATTTTTTTTTTTTTTTTTTTTTTGTAAAATTTTGAAAAATGACACCGGAGGGCCAAATTTGTACCATTATTTAACCGCGGTTGGGGAAGGTTCAAAGGGCCATACACATTGGACATCCCCGTCGTAAACCGTGCAGCATTTACCCATCCCTACTTTTCTGTTGTGCTTTCATTAAAAATAAAATCCCAGTAAAATCTAAGTTTGTAATTGTCCAAATAGTTTCGCAAAGAATATTCTTTTAAAAAAGTATCTTTTTTTTTTCTTGTTTGTTTTTCCGGTGTAAGGGTTTTCTGTTTTCGGTTTCCTCTGTGGCTGCTGACCTTCCACCAGCCTTGTAGCAATTTGGCCATTTTGGTCCCTGTTTAGTCTAGGCGGACGTCCTGAGCTGATCTGCATGACACCCAGACAGGAGAGAACAGATAGTGGCATTTTTTCATGTCTGGAGGCAACTTGGACATTTTTTTTTTTCTTTGCTTTGTGTGTATTATTTTCTTTCTCTTTCTCTCTCTCTTTCGCCCTCGCTCTGAAATTCCACAGACTTTAAGCAAAAGTACAGACAAAAGAGCTTCCAGACTTTGGCAGGGGGTTCACGTGTGCGCCGAGGCCGAGCGGAATGGCTCACGCCTCATGCTGAAATCCGTCAAACGTTTGACCCCGCCGCGTTTGAACCGAAGCCCGCGCCGTACCGAAAGCCTCGGTGAGACTTTTACGGCCCGTGGCTGTTCCATCTGTTCTCTGGCACGGCCCCGAGCCGCGGCCTTTCAGACGGGAGGAATGAGAGACGGATAATGAGGGAGGTTGGAGGCCGACTATTGAGTGATGTAAACGATACGCCGCCGTGGGACGCGTCCAAACACATGCTGGTTTACATGTATCTCTCTCTCACATGAATCCTTTCTTCTACTCCGGTCCCGTTTCAGATTGTTCTCCCCTCTCTCGCTCCTTTTTTTTTATCTCTGTTTTCATTCCTGTCTGTCTGGTTGTGCTGTTTTTCACTCATTGCACTTCTTCTGTTTTTGATCTTCAACAGACCAGAGACTAGACTTGAACAAGCTGAGCCCCAACGACAGTGACACAGTCCGGGGGCAGATTGTAGGTAAGTGCGCTGGAGGAATCGACAAGAAAAAAATCCACGTTTTCTCTAATCACAGGATTTAATGGTAATTGGATTACAATTTCAGGCTAAAAAAGTGGGAAAAATCCAGCCTTTAATTTGAGTACGATGGAAAAAATGAGGGATTTAAGTCTTAGAGCTGGGAAGTGTGGTAGGCCTGCGTACAGCAAACAAACTTTGCCGGACGATAAATTGTCCCAGAAGTTATTGCGATAAACAATAATATTGTTGCTTTTAAAGTAATATATTGGTATATTACACATTTGAGCTACTCTTGCCATCTGAAGAAATGCACCACTTCCAACCAAAAACAACCAATCAGAGCCAGGAGGAGGGTCTCAGTGCTGTTAATCATCCTTATGTACTCACTTATAAATGTGCTAATTATAGCGAAACGACTCATTGTTACAGGAAAACAGTTTATCTCCCGTCAACGGTGGCTGTGCTAACTAGCCTTAACATTCGCAACAGGCTAGGCTAGACTGCTATGGGGGGAACATGACTATTATCGGTAATTCATGTCACTCAGACATGAATAGCAGAGAGCATGGGGGGAATTGGAAGGGAGGATGAGCAAGACCAGGCAAGATTGTGATTGACAGCGCTAAGACCCGCCTCCTGGCTCTGATTGGTTGTTTCTAGATAGCACCAAGAGAGCTTAGAGGGGCTCAATATTTTTCACAGATTTTTTGTCTTACACCAAACTGTCCCGACATGATGATAGTTTCAACAAATATGTAAAAAAAAAAAAATGTTCTTTATAAAAGTTACATTACATACTGCAGCTTTAATATTGATAAAAGAAAGCACTAGTTGCATTGGCAGATTATTTCACATATAACAAGACATTTTTCCAAGTGAATTAACTTACCAGTAGAATTTGTGCTTTTTTCTTTTATGTATTTACTTAAGTTACAAGTAAGTTAGCTTTGTCCTACTCAAAGTATATTAATATATTTGTCCTAGAAACTAGATCAAAAATACTTGGTAAGATTGTGTTTTTGCAGTGTGGAAAAAGAAATCTACTTCATAAAATCCACCTCCATTGCTGCTTTGGATTTTGATGTTAGCCATTTTCCTATTATTTTTATAAACCTACACAGTTTGTTTTTTTTTTCATCCTTTTGTTTTTCATTTTTATCAAACCTGGTATCTGCTGTCTAGTAACCCCAGCATCTGCATCTGTCTGCCATGTGTTCCTGCAGTGAGCCTGCAGTCGAGGGACCGCATCGGCACCGGAGGCCCCGTGGTGGACTGCAGTCGGCTGTTCGACAACGATCTTCCAGATGGGTGAGTTGAGGGCGAAGCCTCTTCGGTTTCTCTGTCGGCCGCTGCGAGCCGCACACAACCACGGTGCATTAAGGCAGAACCGATGTAAGAATGCGAGGTTGGCGTGTCGGCTCACTGCTGCGCCTGTGTGTGTGTGTTTCTGCCGCCAGCTGGGAGGAGAGGAGGACGGCGTCTGGACGGATCCAGTACTTGAACCACATCACACGCACCACGCAGTGGGAGAGGCCGACCAGGTGAGTTAGAATCCCAAACCCAGACTTATTTAGCGTCAAACGGCAGGAGGTCCGTGGTGAACCTTGCTGTCTGACCTTGGTTGATCCCAAATAGAAAACAAAAACCCTGGGGAGAGCCGAAGTGGGTCTCAAGAAAACGTAAAACATCTCCTTTTGCATCCTAAGGGAGAACATTTCCATGGCACATATTTTATGTATACTTGCATTCTTTGTTTAATTGAGGCGTCACATTCACTTCCATCCCTCTCCTCTGCTCTATCCTCCTCCTTCCCGTCAACTCTCAGGCCCGCGTCGGAGTACTCCAGCCCCGGACGGCCGCTCAGCTGCATCGTAGACGAGAACACGCCTGTTAGCACGAACGGTGCCACGCCCACCACCGCGTTGCCTCCGAGCGACGGCGACCAGCGAGCCCAGGAGAGGCGGGTGCGGTCGCAGCGGCACCGCAACTATATGAGCAGAACCCACCTGCACATGCACCCGGACCTTCCTGAGGGATACGGTGAGCGGAACGGCAACACCACATAAAACACACACACACACACACACGCTTTAACTTACAGCACTTTGCAAAAGGTCTTTGACGAGGTTGTTTCAACACGTGAACAACTTTGATCTAAATCCCTGGTTCTCAAACGGTGCTACTTCTGCTACCAGAGTCTGATTTACAACGAGGTGGTTCCCTGGGCTTGAGCCATTTTTGGTCCCCTATTCACTGAGGGAGAAATCTTTTATTAATGCAAATTACAACACATTATTAACAGGTAGTCCTATTCATAAGCAAGTATGAATTGATGCATGGTAGGTTTAATGCTTCTTCTGAGCAGTGGCTCCATGTTTCCAAACAAAACGTACTATAATTTCATAATTTTCAAATACACCTATTCTTCCAAACCAGAATAGGAATTAGGCCAAAGGATACATACTTACTTATGCTTATCTAGCAACCCTGAACAGGAGTATCTAGTTTACAAACTTTGGATCAACATTATTAGATTCTTTTCTTCTTTCGCTCTTTCCTTTAGTTTCTTATTATGTTTGTATTTCCTTTCAATTGCCTTGTTGCTGAAAATGTGCTATATAAATAAAATTACCTTACCTTACAATGCAAAATATGTATTCATCAAAATAAAAAATAAAAAAATCCCCCCCAAAATTGGTGCCCTGGGCTTCTGCTCATTTATCCCCTCTAACGTCTGCCTCAGTGTGGTACTTTTGCTGGCTTTTGTGAAAGTTTAGTATTAGCTATTTACAATTTGAAAATAAAGCAAATTAGCTGTAATGTAGAGATAATAAACCAAAATAGTTAATTATGCATTAGCACAAAAATCTGTTGAATTTGCGCGACTTTCCACAATTGCAGAATCACGACAAACCCGGAAGAGCCGATTGACAGGATCGACTTTGATTTGATTGATAGAATAATATTTAAGCAATTCAATTATCTTGAAAGCTCTGTGTACGTGCTGACCCTTCAGAGACTCTCGTAAAAAGCTACAACAGGTTGAATTTGGCCTTGAGTTTGATACATGTGGTCTAATAGAAGTTGTTATAAGCTTGGCAGCGGCCACTCTGCCCTCCTCCCTGCTTCATTTTTCAGCCCACAGTGAAACAGATGCATTCATGTAAAAGATAGCGCAGAGACAAGCTGCAGTCGCTCCCTAAAGTCCTGAGAAGGTTTATTTTCCTCACAGTGAAGGAGGAATTGTAACGCATCACTGAGTTTAGGAGGCTTTCTGTCGCTGTCTACTCCTTCAGATAGGCTGTGTGATTTATTAATCTGACAATAAATTAGCATGATAGACTCGTGGGAACACTTACAGTCACTTTTGTTATGCAGAATCGGGATCTGGTCATTTATTTTTATATATATTTTAAACAAAAAAAACACAGGTGAATCAAAAATGATTCAGCACTAATGTTGCACCGCAATGGCTCGGTGGAAACATTAGAGGGGAAAGTGTAACTGGACCCTGAGGGTACTTCCTGTGCCCTGTGGTCTCGCAGCTCGGTGTTGGGATACCATCAGCACGGCGTAACAGTCCTGGCATGCCTGAGAAAGCGTTTCGACGGCTTAATGGGTGAGCGATGATACGCGTCACCCCCTCACACCCCTGATTCCTGGAGCCTCATGTGAAGCATTTCGCGATGCAGCTCTTGACACGAACAGGAAGGTGGATGTGGCGAAGACAGTGGCAGAGGACAGGAAATCTCCGTCGGGCAGTGATGAATGAGCTCACCAACTGAAAACTCAGACGTCCCTTGTGCCCCCCCACACACACACACACACATCTTGTCTCTCACCTCCTCCCTGCCGGCCGCCGTTTGGGATCTCGGCCGACTCGAGCCGTCCTTTCATCTCCCATCTGTCAGATCGCTCTCGTACGCTGACAGATTGGGTACAAGCTGTCTGCACGTGGAATACGAATTCAACTTTGGAGAAGTGCTTTTAATTGACGGTTGAGGCGACGCGATTAACCCCTTTACATTTTTGTTGATGTCTTTTCACAGAGCAAAGGACGACGCAGCAAGGTCAAGTTTACTTCCTCCACACTCAGACGGGTGTCAGCACATGGCATGACCCCAGAGTACCCAGGTATGAGTTACGCAATCACCACTACTGTTTTCTACTTCACATCTAATATTTTCATTTAGCTCTTAACTAGAACTGAAACGATTAATCAAATTAATCGCAGTGAATCGATTATTGAAGTAATCATCAACTTGTTTAGTAATTGATTAATCAGATTAATCGATTATTACAATAATTGTCAACTAATTTAGTCATCGATCAATTGTTAACTGGAGCATACAGACTCAAAACTCCTCCAGTGGCATGGTTTTTGCTTTACCTGGTTCAAAAAAAGAAATGTTTCTTATTAAACACATTTTGCTCTCCAATTAATTGGTTAATCCAAAAAATAATGAACAGTTAAACCCACTGATGTTAAGTCAAGCAGAAACGACAGAGCTTTCCACATGTTGATGTTAGATGTATTTTTTGCATCCTTTGCTACAAATGACCAGGCGTTCAGTAAAATATTCTGTTGTTACATTTTAGACAATAAAATGTTTGTTTTGGTGTTTAAAATAATGAATCAGGTTGTTTGTTTATTTGCCTCTTCTGATGTATGTCTTATGCATAAAACAGACCTAAATGAAAAATCTGCAGAACGTGCCAAATATCACAAACAGGGTTGCTAAGAACCCTGTTTATTGAAGTAATGTCTCTAAATCTGTGCGCTCTGATTGGTCATAAGTTTACTCTGAGCAGGTTATATCGCATAGAGCATTCATACATGGTCTTAAATCAAATGGCCATTTTTAAATCATTGGTTTTTTATATTAAAGCATCCAACTTTTACATCACTGCGTGCGACAGAATCCTAATATTTCAGCCGGGACGTGGCTGAGAATAAATATAAAATAAAAGATTAAACCAGCGCAGCAGATGTTTCGATGGGTGGTCTGTTTAATAACGGCGTGCTTGCAAAGATTTCCGCCGCATGTCTTTCGCCGCACTCCGCGGAAACCACCGGCGTTTACATCCTCATCATCAATTTACAAGCAGCCCAACGGCCGGCGTCGACGGATACATTATGTTGTCGGCTTCTATTTCACAGCGAGTTCCGACGCAAACACACACGTTGACATGTGCGGCGTCCATTTTCCCCCCTTCCACATAATCACCTCTCGCTTTGATTGTTCTCGATGGAGTCTGATGGTGAGTCGTATGGAAAATTATAATATGAACAACCACGCTAAAAAGCAATCCAAAAATATGGGGTGAAATCTCAACAAAGAACTGAAACTAGGTATGGAGAGCAGCACCAAGATTGCCAAATAGTTTTTCTCTTTGTTTTTTGTGCAAATATCTTCTTATACTTGAAATAAGAAATAAATAATATACAGATAACTATTCATTAATATTGAAAAAAATGTACTAGTTCCACTGGTGGGTTATTTCACAATACATTTTTCTTATGTTTTCGGTGAAGCAATCTACAAGTGGAACTAGTACTTTTTTAAAATTAATATTAAGAAATTATTGACTTAAAACAAGCTTCTATGTCTTGCTGAAATATTGTGAGTTAGTTTTGTCTTATCTCAAGTGTACCAACATATTTGCACGACAAACTAGACTAAAAATACTTGGTAAGATTTTATGTGTTAGCAGTGAAGTGTAAATGTAGTCTTAGATCATTGGGAAAAACTTTAAAAAAAAAAAAATCAAATCCACATGTTTGTAATATTCCTTTTTTTCCCGTCAAATTCCAGGATTATAGTTGCCTGTTTTGCAACGCAGTTCTCTTAAAAAGCAGTGGACTTGGCTTGGATTGACTCTCGTTTCGGTCCAGACAGCACTTTGAGGATTGCTCGTCTACCTTTTCGATGCCTGTAACCAGATTCTTTTCTCTTTTTCTTTTTCTTTTTTTACCTTTGCTTTAGCAGCGTTACCCGACCCGCGTCGCGCTTAACGCCCGTCAAAACCTGCGGGAAGCGCACCCGGGGCGGTCCCAGCTGACCCTGTCGGATGCTTCCATGCATGTGGGCCGTGTCGATCACGGCATCCCAGAAGAATGCGCATGTAAAATATCTGCACATGCTTTTCAAGAACATGCCTCAGTGGACTCCCTTTAATAAAACTTCATCGATCACGTCTCCCGTCTGCTTAACATGGAGGACTTTTTCATAACTCTTCTGGTCACGCAACAGCTTACCATGAGCTGCACTCGTTCTGAATCTAGTTTGTTACCAACTGCTTAAAGTTTGATGGGATTTTTTTTTTTTTTTTTGGAATTAAAAATTTTAAAATCTTACGGAGATTTTTACGGTCTAGTTTCTAGGGAAAACATCTTAGCACATTTGAAATAAGACAAGACTAACATATAAGTAACATTTTCATCAAGAAATAGAAGCTTTTTTTGGTCAATAATTTCTTAAAATTGGCAAAAAAGTACCAGTTTCACTATTTCACTTATAGCTAGGGATGCACCGATTCAGTGATTTCACTTCCGATACCGATATCAGAGGTTTAGTATCGGTCCATATTGATCCGTTCCAGAAAAATAGCGCTGAATACTCTAAAAATTTTTCTTTTTTTAAAACACGGACAAAAAAATGTACTGAATTACAAATTTATTTGATAACTCTGCATCAGTACAGGAACTTAAATACACCAAGATCTTCACTAGCCTGATCATACATGTGAAACAGCAACTTTAATTTTTGCAGAAAGTTCAATTATGGCTACGAACAGCCAATGTAAAATAAACGATGCTAAAGCTACCTTGGTGAAAAACAAACTGCAACAAATCTTCTTTCAAGGGATTCAGAAAGTGCAATTAGGAATTTCAAATATAATGTAAAGTAAATAATAAAGCATGATTGCTCTAGAAATTCTTTCAGTATCAAGACCGATAAAGACATTAATATCGGATCAGTACATCCATACTCGTACCGACATTTTTTTCCATGTTATATGTGAAATAATCTATCAGTGGAACTAGTACTTTTTTGATCAATATTGCGAATTATTGACTTAAAACAAGCTCCTATTTCTTTCTGAAATAGGAGTTTGTTAGACCAATTACACCTGGTGATATTTTGTGTTTTTGCAGTGAACATTCGGTTCTCTTTTTCAAGTTTGAAAAACTTGAAAAAGTTTTTATTTACTACCAAAAAGGTAGTAAATAATCATGTTTTTTGTTCTGAAACCTGGTTTTGCTCCTCCGTTGCACCTCAGAGACCTGAGCAATGTGAACTGTGAGGAACTCGGTCCGCTGCCGCCGGGATGGGAGATCCGCAACACCGCCACAGGGAGGGTCTACTTCGTCGACCACAACAACCGAACCACGCAGTTCACCGACCCGCGCCTCTCCGCTAACCTGCATCTAGTCCTAAAGTAAGAGCTGGGCTTTATTCCTCTCAATAACACACAAGCCAGTAAAAAACAAAACAAAACACAAAAACACAGAAAACGAGATGGAAAAATTGTGTTTTTATTTTTGTTTTATTTAGTCCAAGTTCCAATGGTTCTCGAGGAGGCAGCGAGAGTCAAAACGTCAGGTAAGGACCGGGCCCTTCATCTGTCTGACAGTTTTACACCGAAAGACTGTTCCAAAGTGTGTTGACCACCGGAGCCAATCGGCCATTAGAATACAGACACACACACACGGAAATGTATACATGTTACAGGCTTCCCACATCCTTTTCTTTCCTCCTGACATTTCAGAAATTCTTCAGAGGTTTTAATCATGAAAGTGTTTTTTTCCGTCACGAAGCTGTCTTTGGCCGGACATCAGATAGCTGAGTGAAAACCGAGGCTGTTGTGTGTGCGTGTGTGTATGTGTGTGTGTGTCTCAGGAGCGTCTCATGTCCAGGAAACGGAGGCATACATCCCGTGCCCAAGTCAATGAACAAGCTGGATTTGAGCATCTATACATGTAGTTATGAGGGTTTCAACCCGGGTGCAGCTGTAGCAACACAGTCCCAGTGTCCTTTTCTTAATATTCTTCTTTTGAAGTTTTTATTTGAAAAAAGAAATATCAATTTTAAAAATATCTTTTTATCTTTTTTTATGGCTGAAAAAGTTGAGGTTGTGCTCAATTTTTGTCTGAAAAGTCGCTAACAATGTGGCGATTATTATTAACTGACAGAGCTAAAGGGCACAATCGCTGATTTTAGACTTTTGTGGAAGTAGATAAGATTGGTTCCACATCTAAGTATCGACCGATTTCCGAACACCTGAAGTTAAGGATATCAAAGCAGATTTATTGATGCACACAGAAACCTTTCACCTCTGTCTTTTCTTTAAAAGTCTCACACTTTTATCCCGCAGGAGATGTCTTGCCTCAACATTATCACCGTATCTTGCAACGGGTATTGAGCCTAAAGTTTGGAAGTCTTGATAGGATATAACCGGAGCCTGCTTCAACCTGTTGTGTTTATATTAACAGCGCGTCGTATGATCTACTCCCTCTTCTGTTTAGTTTCAGAGCGAACTCTGAAGGGACTCTCAAACTTGTGACAAACGTCTGGAAAATCCATCAGTCCTCCTGGTTCCCTGTCAAGACATCTGCCTTTTATCAGGCCGGAGATTGTAGACATTTTCACCTCTCGTGTGCCGTCATCCCACAAAAATGTCAGATATATATGATGTCCATCAAAGTTGCAGTTTATAGCGCTGCATGGTTTTGGTTAAGACGTTCCCCGGCGCTGTTGCCGTCTTGCTCCCTTTTCTGGTTGAGGTCAGCGTCCAATAGGTAACCGAATCCACGTCTGCTTTTTCTTTTCTCTCCCCTCCCCTCTCCCAAGACCTGGCTGTGGGATTCACGTGAGAAAAGGACGACTACTTTTCTTGGAGATGTTTGTGATTGATTAAAAGTGTGTCGGGGTTGCGTTCAGGTAACATGTTCCAGTCACTCGTCAATAAGCGGCTGGAAAGAGAACAGAGAAAGAGAGACGGGAGCGGCAACGTTTGTTTTATGGGTGAGAGAGATGCTCTGTTCCTCTCCTTCCCTCCCCGCCGTGTTTGGGTGCTGTCAGCAGAGTAACCTTCGCGCCCTTCCCCCCCACCCCGTCTGCTCCTCGGTCTAGTCGGCAGGAAATAAAGGGATTCATGAGGAGGTCTCGAGCGTCCTATGGGGGCCATGTGGCGTTCTGGGATGGCAGGAAGTGATTCCATTATGCTGCACCAGACCCCAGAAACCAAACTCTGGGACTTTTCTATAGAAAAATGGCCGCTGTGGTGAGGTGGAATGCAGTCTGTTGGGTGGGTGGATACATTAAAGGCTAAACCGACTCTTTACAACTGGGATCTGTCTGGAGGTCATTTGTTACCACTTCCAGTTTGTTTGTTTTTTCTATTTAATAGGAGCTGCATAGTGGCAACTATCCATAAATCAGTAAGATGGTAAACACTGTAACCTTGGCAGTAGAGATGCAAGTTATCAATTAAGTAATGAGTGGACATTTTTTTCTCTCTTGTATCAAGAAGGTCCACTGTCTGTTTTTCATAATATGCAGATTTTTTTTTTAATCAATGGATTGGAACTCATTTTAATCTAATAAACCATTAATTGACTACTAATCATAATTCAATTAATTGTTTGCATCCCTACTTGGCAACAGTTTAATCTTTTCTTTATATGAATAACAGAATAATGTGTTTGGCTTTCGACTTCAGGGTCAACATGTATGCTAACATCGACTATGGAAGTGATCTCTAAGCGACGGCCCAATAACAATTCTGGATTTTATATCTCTATTCGTATCAGCAAGTTCTTTAAAAGCAAACTGAATACAGCTAGTTGATTTCGGACCTGCTTTCAATTAGAGGTGCTCCAAGAAATCAGCTGCTGTCCAGAATCATGTGATTTTATTCTCAGCAGGCCACTATTGGTAATCAGCAAGTTTAAAGTTAGAACCTGATACCTGTATATCATATCTAACGATATAGTGCAAAAAAAGGGAGGGGAAATATAGTATTCTGTCAGTGTGCCATAATCTGTTTCTTGAAGGAGTGATCAAGATGTACCTTCATTTTTTTTTTTTTAATCTATTTATAAATACCTCTGTCCCAACACTTGGGCAGTGTTTATTTTTAGATTTCCTGTGATGCAGAGAGAGAGAAAACTGAAACTCTGATTGTTTTACACAATTCAATTCTCAAATTATGCAGATTTAGAATTTTTTTAAATATTTTGTCAAGGAATCAGGATACTTTACATCTTGACCTGAAGTCCCCTCAGAATCCCTGATATAGTTTCAACAGAAACCAGGGTATGATTTAATGTAAACATTTTAACTAGTGTTTTAAAAAATGGTTATAGGTTTTCAGAGTAGTTGATTCCCCCCCCCCAAAAGCTCAAAAAACATTCTGAGCATCACTACCTTGTTTATTTTAAAGTTGCTTTTACAGGCTCCTCATAAATCATGAAAAATATATTTTTTGTGTCTATCCATAAACTCAAATATTTTCACAAAGCAAAATTGGACCATCTCTGGGAGTTAACAGTACGAGTTGCCCCCTGCTGGTCGTTTTAAATAATGCATGCTTTGGAGTTAATTTCTTTTAGTACCTCGAGGTTTCTACAGTGTGCAAATGTAATCTATTTTATTATAACACTTTTTCCAATTACACCCATTAAAATAGCTTAAGGTTGGAAAAGGACTTTAACCACACCACAGTCAAAATTTAAAGTAGCAGCCATTGTTTTTTTTCCTTTAGAGAATTACAATAATATGGGATCACATGTGGCTGAAGAGCAATTTGTTGCCAATTTAAAACAAAAAAACAACACGCAAATAATTTTAGATTGATGAATCTTCTAATGTTTGATGGGTGACTTTTATTTGTTTTCACCAAGTAATTTGGTTTGTAACCTCCTCCATCTCGTCCCTTCCTGCTCCCGTTTGTGTTTCTCTTTCTCTCTCCATGTTTTCCACCTGTGGGTCCGTCTCGCGCTTTCCAGCCGTCAGAACCAGACGAAGGACCAGGTCCAGCAGGCCCTGGTGTCCCCGGGCCAGCTCCCAGAAGAGGCCGAGTGTCTCACCGTGCCCAAGTACAAGCGAGACCTGGTCCAGAAGCTGAAGATCCTGCGCCAGGAGCTGTCCCAGCAGCAGCCTCAGGCCGGCCACTGTCGCATCGAGGTGTCCCGCGAGGAGATCTTTGAGGTCAGCACGTGCAAAACACGACCGTCATGGACTGTAATTGCAAAGTAGAACATACAGTGCCTTGTAAAAAAGGTATTTATTCCCTGGAGACGTTTCACATTTTGTCACATGACGACCCGCAAGCTGAATTTTATTGGGCACATACTGTCGTGAAGGGAAAATCATGGACGGTTTTGAAATTTTTAGAATAAAAGTGTAGAACGTGTTGCTCTTATTTATATCTGCGCCCCTCGAGTCATAACAGCTTCAGCGACATCGCTCAGGTCTTCTGTGTATAAGACTTCATATTTTGGCACCAAAATATTGTCAAAATACTAGCAAAATAGTTTAGTCTCAGTCAGCCGAGTGTTTGTAAACATCCAATTTCAAGTCTTGCCACATATTATCGATTGAATTTACATCTGGGCTTTGACTGGGTCATTCTGTCGCTTTGTTTCAAACCAGTTCATTGTAGCTCTGAATGCTATAAAGTCTAAACCGGTAAATTTTGTTATAATCTTACCTGAGAACCGTCATTTTGTATTGCCTGTGTACCGTAGAAGTCAGCTTTGTGTCGTCCAGGATTTAGAGTTTAAGCAGTCTTGCCGTTTTCTGGAAGTTTGTTCCAGATTAGTGGAGTATAGAAAACGAATGCTGCTTCTCCATGTTTGGTTCTGGTTTTGGGGATGCAAATTAGACTGGAACCAGAGAACCTGAAGCTCCTGATTTCGTTTTGTAACACAGCCCAGCTCGATAGCGTTACCTTGACATGTCTGCTGCGTCCCTTGGTCTTTTTATGCCTTTCGTTCACCAGCAAGCAAAAAAAACAATGAATTCTTCACAGAACATCTAGACTTGTACTGAGAATAAATGGCACACAGCAGGTTTCCAAAGCCCATTGTTTGTGCTGGATTTTGCTTAGGAGTATCCGGGTAAATGGGGCTACATATAAATGCCTGCATGACAGCTCGTCATGGTAACTTCACGGTTATGTGCAGATTCGTGTTGGTAAGTCATAAAAAATCCAAACAAAAGTTTGTGGTTATGACAATTTGAAAACAGATCTTGCCATGACTCGTGGAGGCTGAGGTTACCGCTAACTAACTGCCAATATACACTTGCTACATTAGCAATAGACACTTGCTACATTAGCAAGTGTCTATGCTTGCTATTATAGCAACAAGCAGATACTCTTGCTGCACATGCTGGTTTGATTCGTTTTGTTTTTTTTAATTCCTCAAGCATATATTTGTATTTAGGAAATATCAGTAACAGCTAGTTAATTCTAGTGTTAGCTAGCTATTTACTAGCTGTCATTTTTGTGTCTGTAATGCGTATGTTCAAATTTCTCGCCAGTTGTTTTGGACAGCGTTTGCTTTTACCACTAACTGAATTCTGTTGGCAACTCATACCAGGTTCGGTTCATTGTGTGCAAAACAAAAACTTGCTCGGCTGCTAACAGAACCCAGAAATTTCACAGTTTTATTTCTATGCTTGTGTAGCCCTTCTTTGTTCCTCTCAGGTCCAGCAGGTCGTCTCCACAACAGATACTCAGACTCACTGTATTTATTTCAACAAGAGATAAAAATCTTTACACAAACTGTAAAGAGCTGCACAGCTCGACTTATATGCCAATAAAATGTCAGGAGAAATAACTTTGACAAACTTCACATCTAAAATATCGTTAAAATAATTGTTACAGTTGATTGTAACACAGCAGGATCCCCCAACTGTCTCAAATTTTATTCAAAGTGGACTATATAAGTCTTTAAAAGTCTAAATTTTACCTCCTGAAACCAGCAGACATTCTGAAAAAAACACTCTGAAATGCAAATACTTTTGAAAACTGTCACAGCTTATATTTTGCTTCAAATCGCTAATTTGCCACTCATCGCTAAAAACATTTCCATCTGTCATGTACATAACTCTAAGAATTGCTCATTGCGTGAGTTATTTTAAGCTATTGTCCTCCCGGCCTCCTCTTTACGTTCTCGGCTAAAGGTCGAGTGGGAGCGTGTTTCTCTCGCTCGCCGTTATCTATGATGTGCGAAGGCAGCGCCGCTCCAAATCCAAACCAGACCGCTCGTTTGAGAAGCGCATTCTCTCAGCGCGGGGAGTGTTTTAGTTTTTTTTCTCTCTCTCTTTCTCTGCATCTATGAGGTGCAGGGCCTTCACCAGAACAACACCACCTGCAACAGACTGCATGACCCTCATAAAGCACGCGCTGGAATGTGCTGGAACAGCTGCGTCTGTTAATCTCGGCAAAGACATTTTTGTTGGCTGATCTCAACGTTTGACAGGGTTGAGGGTTGTGTGGGTTAGGGGGAGAGAAGGGGCGGAGCAAATCTTAAGGTTCAGAGAGACATAGCTGCATAACTTCTCCAGACCAAGACGAGCAGTAAATTCTGCTTCCGTAGGAAACTCTACGTCGGCGAATGTTCACAGCTGTCCCCCGGTTTATTTGTACAGAGCAGATAAGATGTTCCCGTTTCTCCCACAACACCCTTGAGTTTGTCCGCTCCGTCCTGAGGGCACGGCGGAGCCTGGCAGAGGAAGAGGCGGTGTTATTGGAGTCTTATGCTTGTGTTATTGTAACGACCTCTAATCCACTCAAGGCGAACCCTCCCGCTAATGCTGTAAGCTGCCTGCACGTGTGGCCAACACTGGCGGCGGCGGAGGAGCGCTCAGCCTCAGAATAGAGTTTAAAAGGTAAAATTGTTGACGATGAAATGCAAGTTTCTTGTTCCTGAGGAGGCTTTGGGCCTCCTCCTGCTACTGCAGCTGTTTCAAAAACATATGGGGTCTCAGTTGTCATGACGCCACGTGTCAGTCAATCCAGTGGGCTCGTCAGCAACAGACCAATCCGCTGTCGTAAGGAGCCTTTGCTTTCTCAAAGTATAACTACAACATGTTCGTCCGTATGATTGATTGATTGATTTTTTGTAAATGGGACAGCGCGTATTAATGAATGTACGTAATTATGCTGGATTTAGCTAAATGCTAATTTCCATCTGTAGTCCCACAAAACAAACACATTCACTGAAATTGATGCAGAAAAATATGAATTACAGTAAAAACAAAACAAAAAACTATGTATAGTCAGGAAGCTCTTTTTTATTATGTTTTTCTGGCATATAGTGTCATTTTTATAGCACAATCAGGTAACTATGTCACCTTCAGTTGCTATAAAAATGCTGAGTGTATCAAATATGACTGAAAAGAAATTTAACACCTTGAAATTGGGCTTCTGTCTCTTTAATAATTCCTGCTCTTTCTGGAGCCACGCCTTTAGGAAGTCATCATCACATGGCTCCTCTATTAGCCCTTTAACAACGTTTTTACCAGCGCTGCAGTGAGAAGTAGCTCGTATGATGAGCTCAGCAGGTTCCAGCAGGTGTTTGCTAATTGCACCTGGCTAGTCTGAAGGAGCTGAGTGGGGATGTCGAGGGGCTGAGGAAGCTCAGAGGCTTTAAAGCTGCATATCCAAGGAGGAGCTTTGTCCTTGAAGACTGACCACCCATTTGTTTTGCACAGTTGAATGGTTGTCATGGAGAATGAAGGATTTCTAAAGCTGATTCTGAATTTGTGCTGATCTGTGAATTGCAAAAGGAGAGACATCAAAGTTGAACTATTAGCTCAGTGTGACCGTCGCTTAGAAAGACTAAAAGGTATATTTGTTGATATTTGACTGACCTTGAGGCGTGTCTGTGTGCAGGAGTCATATCGGCAGGTGATGAAGATGAGGCCGAAGGACCTCTGGAAGAGGCTGATGGTGAAGTTCAGGGGTGAAGAAGGCCTCGACTACGGAGGAGTGGCCAGGTGAGCTTATCCAGTGGTTGCTGTGTTTTTCTTCCTGTTTCAGCCGAATCATTTTATTGGTCATGTTTCATCATTTACTCTGGCATGCAAAAGTATTAAAACCCCTTGAAATTTTGTCTCAGAACAACCACAAATACTCTATTGGCGTGTTTTTTAAATTTTTTTATTGTTTTCAGAAATAATATGAAAAATGTAGTGTACAGTGAAGTCCATCAGTGATTGTCACTGACCACTGATGTTTTTTTTTAAATTTTCTTATTAAATCTTTTAAAGCCTGACTTGTTTCCGATTTTGGCCGATAATTTTTATGTGTGACCAAAGTTGCTAAAGCAGAAAAATGGTCCCAATGTCAGTTTCTAGATGTGAAAATTTGCAGGAAAAGGTTGTTCTACAAAGTACAAATCCATGTTCTGTTTAAAAACCATGTTTAATATTTCTTCTACTTCACAAATGTGTACTTTGTAAAAGTAATAGTTCATTGTGGAATAAATGCATTGAACTACTATGTCCAATGTATCGATCTCTATTCAATTCACTGTGATTACAGATCCATTCAAGAAATTACAATATAATTACTGTAAAAATGTTTATTTCAGGAACTTTATCACTTCCATCAACTCCATCTTAAAAGCCCGTTTGTTCATTCTGATCATTTCCTATTTAGAGCTAATTAAATACTTAACATTTATAATTAGAATAGACCAACAAAAAAAAGATTAATACAAAAATGTGGCTTTGAAATGAAATAAATTTTTAACAAAACTTCCATATCCAGTTTGAAAAGAAGTAGAAAAAAGATGATTAAATCCCTCCCCATAATTGTCACATCTAATTTTTACTCTATCCAAGTTATGTATAAGCAGTTAATGAAACAAATATTTAATAAGAACTTTTTTAATGTTATTTTGAAAAGGTACTTGTATTCTGACAAACGCGCCTCATCAGAGGGTGTTTTTATATTTTTTGAACATATTTCATCTGCTCCATCTCCTGATCTGAGCCCTGTGTGCTTCGCCCTGCAGGGAGTGGCTCTACCTGCTGTCACATGAGATGCTGAACCCGTACTACGGCCTGTTCCAGTATTCCCGCGACGACATCTACACGCTGCAGATCAACCCAGACTCTGCCGTGAATCCTGTAAGTTACAGGCTGATAAAAGCAGCAGAAATGGAGGAACCAGGAAACTTTTCCCCTCAATTTGTATCAATCAATCAATCAATCAATCAAATTGTATTTGTACAGCGCATTTCAGCAGCAAGGCATTTCAAAGTGCTCTATATCATAACAAACACAAAAACACAGAGTCATGCAATGAGTTTTTGATCTGTGTAATTGAAATACTGCATCGCCAAAACCGTCTATCGCACTAACTACTGGGACAATTTATTATCCAGCAAAATGTGTTTTCTTGACAGGCTTTTTGCATCTTAACGTTCTCTGGGTTTTTTTTCTGATTATTTTTCACAAAAAGTTATGATGGAGAAAGAACATAAGAGACAAAATGAAACATTTGTTGATCTTTTGCTCTTCCAAATGTTCTTTTTGTGGATGGATTTTGAATATAAATGTCATGTTTTCTTTCACAATATTTCGTGGCACTATTATGATGAAGATAAAAGTGACTGTAAGAACTATTGATTGTTTCTTTTTTAGGTAACTTTAGGCACGGCTGTGGCCGTGTCACAGCAATAACAAGCCCCACAAACACAAATACTGCTCTTGAAAAACATTGTCTTTCTAATGCGCTTCTTTAGAACGCTAGTCGCGTAAATATGATACTTATCGATACTCTAAAATAACAATCCAGACAATATTTACAGCTTTGTTCTTTTTAAAACATTATTAATTGGAATTTGTCGTGACAATGACTTACCTGTATTCTTATTATGACAAGAAATGTATCACGATAAATGAGAAACGATACGATAAATTCCCAGCCCTCGTTTCAGGCTGATTGTGTTGCGGCTAGAGTGTCTTTGTTTCCACCAATGACAAAAACGAATAAAAATAAAGTTAAAAGAAAAAAATGCTTGGAAATTATTGAATTTTTCTGCAGGAAAAGAGTCCAAAACCCCTATCAGCTTGTCTAACACACAGCCTGAATGTTTTTTTTTGTTTTTTTACCTCCTTGCAGGAGCATTTGTCATACTTCCACTTCGTAGGCCGCATCATGGGGATGGCTGTGTTCCATGGCCACTACATCGACGGCGGCTTCACCCTCCCGTTCTACAAGCAGCTGCTGGGTAAACCCATCACCCTGGACGACATGGAGTCCGTCGACCCAGACCTGCACAACAGCCTGGTTTGGATCCTGTACGTCCAGGCTTTTGGTCGCCGTTTGTTTGCTTGTTTGCCGAACAACGATTTGAAATGTGATTCTGTCGTCAGAGACAACGACATCACAGGTGTGCTGGACCACACCTTCTGCGTGGAGCACAACGCGTACGGCGAGATCATCCAGCACGAGCTCAAACCCAACGGCAAGAGCATCCCCGTCTCCCAGGACAACAAGAAGGAGTACGTCCGCCTCTACGTCAACTGGCGCTTCCTGCGGGGCATCGAGGCGCAGTTCCTGGCGCTGCAGAAGGGCTTCAACGAGGTTATCCCCCAACACCTGCTCAAGTCCTTTGACGAGAAGGAGCTGGAGGTATGTCTCTCGAGTCCGCCGGCCGCTGTTTTTGATCCCGACGCGCTAACCCCGCCGTCTCCACCCCTCCCCCGCAGCTGATCGTGTGCGGCCTGGGGAAGATCGACATCAACGACTGGAAGTCCAACACGCGGCTGAAGCACTGCACGCCGGACACCAGCATCGTTAAGTGGTTCTGGAAGGCCGTGGAGTCGTTTGACGAGGAGCGCCGGGCCCGACTGCTGCAGTTCGTCACTGGATCCTCCAGGGTTCCCCTGCAGGGGTTCAAGGCCCTTCAAGGTAGATAGAGACGTACAGATGGTTGCTGTGGCATCTGGAAAGGTAACAATTGTGGGTTTTCCAGGTCCGGATAGGGACGGAAAAGAAAAATATAATTATAATGTCATACTTAGAAATGTTCAATTTCTTCCCCAGTCCTTTGTCTCTGTCTGTCTTTTAATTTCTTCCTCTTGTCTCTCTCTTTCTTCCTTTCTTTTGTTCCTTCTTCCCTTTTTCTTTCTGTATTTATTTTTTTCTTCTGTTCTTCCTTTCTTCCTCGTGTGCTTTTTTCTTTCTATCTTTCCTCTTTTTCTTTGGATTTCTTTTCTTTCATAACTTCTTTCCTTTTTCCTCTTTAACATCTTTCTTTCCTTTTCTCTTTCTCCATCTTTCTCTTTCTCTTTTATTTTCTTCTTTTCTTCATATTTAGAGTCTTGCTACTGTTTTCCATAAATTCATGGTGCATTTTTCTACTCACTTTATTAAAATTGCTTTAAAAAAAAGAAGAAACGAGTCTGGAATTTTGATATGGGAAAAATATGACATTTGCACAAAAAATGTTTAAACCCCTCCACCGTCATGACGACGCCGGTGTCCTCATGGCCCCATTGGCTAACATGTCAGCATTTTGAAGGGTAAAGGGTTGATTAGTTTGACTGGAGGAGCTGAAGAGGTTCGGCTCTTGCTGCTGATCTCTGTCTCTGACACTGAGGTGCACTAAGGAGTGTTTGGCTCCGTGTGTGTGGGTGTGTCTGGGTTTTTCTGATCTGGGATGAACCCTCTGTGGTTCAGTGGGTCCATCCTGGCAGACGGCTCTGCTCAGACACTGAGCCACTCAGGTATGATGAGTAAAAGATGATCCGCTGGCAGACCTCGGGTAACGTGACCATCTTATCTTGGGCCAAACATCAGCAAAAAGTCAGAAGCTAAACAGATTTTATAAGCAAAGTGGGACTTCAGTCATGACGTCAAAGTAAAGGGGATCCTCTTCAGTTTTTTTTTTTTACATTTTTTGTTGAATAAAGCTATTCTTCACATAGATAATTGTGAAGAATATGATGTTAATGCTTCATTTACCAAATCTTGTTGTTGGTCGCATTAAGTGGTATGTAAATATTTCTGTTTCTTAAAAGATATTCACAGTTTGCATCTAATCTGCTTCATGCAAATGGTGGCATAAATATTTCCGTTTCTATCAGATAAACATGCTTGTTTGTGGCCAAACTCAACTGTTCTTAGTTGAAACTGTAGGTTGAAGGTTTAATGGTTGGATCCACATCCACACAATTCAAAGTACCTTTAAGCTGATGAACTAGCATGTTAAAGGGGCGCTATTATGTCACTTACAGGCACGTAGAGCCATCTTATAGCAAAATCAAGTTACAATGTTACCTTCAGTTGCTGTAAGAAAGTTATGTACATCAAATATGGCTCAAATGAAATTTAACTTTGCAATTTAACTCCTTGAAATTGGGCCTCTGTCTCTTTAAGAAGCTCCTGAAACTCCGCTTTCAGAAAGTCATCACAGCAAGGCTCCTCTGTTAATCTTTTAACAACGATTTTACCAATGTTGCACTGAGAAGTAGCTTCTATAACGAGCTCAGCAGATGTGCAGATCCACCAGGTGTTTGCTAATTGCTGTAGGCTAGTCTGAAGGAGCACCTAGATGGCGGAGCTAGGTCCACCCAGGTGTTTTGCACAGTTGAATGGTTGCAGGAGATAAAAGGATTCAACACTCCAGGTATGTTTTCCATGAGGGAATAGCATTATAGCAGCATGTAAAGCTAAAAAGCAGTTCATTTTACATAATACTGCCCCTTTAACTTTACTAGCGAGGTTAAAAATTACACAAAACAATATTTTCTTATACATATTTTACCTTTTTCCTTGACGTTTTTCCATGCTGATCTTATCACACTGATGGCTGATCTGAACTCTGGTCTGAATGTGGTAAATTATATAAATAAGCCCAAACCTTTTGAGTTGGCAGTAGAACAACAAACTGAAGAAGTTTGTTTCTCTAAAATGCTTTCCTCTGCAGGTGCTGCAGGACCACGACTCTTCACTATACACCAGATCGACGCCAGCACCAACAACCTGCCCAAAGCCCACACCTGGTGAGGGATGAGCGTCCGCTCAGCTGGCAGATTCTCACTTTCAGGATTGATTAAAGGAGTTTGCTGTGTTTTAAGAGGGGAAACACAGCAAACTCCACATTTCTTTATCTGTGTAATCTGATACCACTGCACCTTGTTATCTGCTTGTAAGAAAGTTGACAATTAATTATATATCACACGTACATTTAAGATTTAGCACATTATGTTGACAACTTGACAGCTAAAACCAATGGTAGCCGGTGAAAATTTTTTCATCGTATGTAGGAAAAGGGTATTAAGAAAGTGTGAAGAGCGTGGATGCAGCTGGTAGTTTGTCGTCGAAATCAGTTATCAACAAAACGTGTTTTTGGAAAAGCTTCACTTAAATTTAAAGGTAGACTTTTCCATGTCCAAAAACAAAAACTGAATTTATTTAGAATTTTACACGTCTTTAATAACGGGGCTGTCAATAAGTGCGGAAGATGCCCCCACCGTCAACAGTACTTTTTGCTGACTCTTTTGTCTTCCCTCCAGCTTCAACCGAATCGACATTCCTCCCTACGAAACCTACGACAAATTGTACGACAAGTTGCTCACTGCCATCGAGGAGACATGCGGCTTCGCCGTGGAGTGAAAGCTCGACGCCTGCAGGACTCGGCAACAACCAGAAGCTACGGGGGTTTGACCTCGGCAAACCACCGACTCCACAGCGAGGCGTTCAGTCCGGGGCGGGGAGGGAAGGATTTATACTCTGACATGTAGCCAAACTAAAAGACGGGAAGAACACCAGAAAAAAGCCTTCTTCCCTTAACAGCATATTTTTTTTTAATCATTGAAAAGGACATTTCCAGCTGCTAATAACTCTATTTACTAACTTGTGGAACCTTCAGATTTTGCTGGCTCTTTTTTTTTATTTCAGCATTTAGAAACAGACTTTGTTCCATGTAGCAATTTGTCATTTTACCCAGCAGAACGCGACAAAAATCACATTTATAAACGACTGATTTTGTTTGCCACGAGCAAGGATTTATTTATTTATTAATAAAAAAGCATTCGACGGTCGCAGGTCACACTACATCCGGATGCAGATAACCGGAGCCTCCGAGCGACCGCGCCGGGGCCCATCAGCGTTGCCACGGAGGCGACCTGTGAGCAAAAGAGGAAGGGAAGGTCACGTACTGAGCTGCAACCGACTGTTTACAACCTCCTCCAAAGACACAAGCTGGGGCCTGGGCGCCCTTAAATCCTGATCTGCACATTTCAAGAGCTAGTTGTGTTTGAAAACGAGTAAATGAATGAATTGCCTGAAATGTGATTTTTTTTTTTTTTGTATAACATTGGGGCTTTGGTGGGGATAAAAGAGAAACATTAAAATTCTATGTAATATATATAATTTATTGCTATTCTTCCAGAAACCCTTTTTTTTTATTTTCACCGTTTCTGAGGAAAAAGAAAAATTGAGATCTTGCCCTGTTTGTTTGTTTTGTTTTGTTTTTTTCTTTTGTTTGTTTGCTTAAATTATGGGAGACAGTTTGTGGAAGCTTGACTGAATTTCACGGAAGTGTATGCTGTGTTTAATTTGGACAGAATCTCTACTACTTACATTGGGAGAAACTCGTCCTAAAGGCAAGAAAAACAAAAAAATTGCCATAATCATTTGTGGAAATCAACAAACTTTTTGCAAAATATTTTGCTGACCCTTTAAAATCTACCAGTTCTTTTATTGTTGTTCTAATCATTTCCATCCTGGAGTTTCGTATCGTTTGTAGCTGGACTATGTTCATGCAACTGACGGTGATCTTGAACGTGTTGGAACGATTCGACTGATGGTCTCAGAAGAGCACAGAGTTCATCGTTATCCGCTTTGTGCTGCCTCCATGTTACACGAAAAGAAGAAACCTCTACTACCTTTCAGCCATGTGGTGCTAAATAGCATTTACTTTTGATATATATATATATATAAATATATATTAGCAGACCTGCTCACTGACATACTACTGCTTAAAGTGCACATCATTCTACTCATGCGTATGCCTGTTTTGTGGCCCACAAGAGCTCTTATTGGCCACATTCTCAGGAGCTGCCATATTTAAAACTAATGCTGGCCATTTGTCTTGACTTTCTCAATGTTCGAAGATTAAGAAAATGTCTTTTGCATTCGTACTTCCACAGCAGACGAGTAACATTTTTCATAAGCAGTTTATTTTTTTTTTCATTTTTGCATGTGTCCATTTGTGCTTTGGCTTGAAAGTCGACTGAATGAGATGAACTCAAATGAATTATTCAGTCCTATCTAAGATGGGGATTTGTTCGGTTTATTGTTTTCGCAGTTGAAATGTAAAATTCTTGAATGTCTTTTTTTTTTGTCTTTTCTCAAAGATGCTGCCTCTTGAGCAATCTCTAAGACCGTGGACTGTTCTTGTCATTTGCATACACTTAAAAAGGAAGAAAAAACAAACTTTCCCAAATGTTTGCAAAGTGAAATAAGTGTCCTCAGATGGTGCTTTGTACAGTAATAAGATGTTGTTCATATATGTGGATCAAACAAAGTGTAATTTAACTTTAACTTAAGTAGAATTTCTTTGGTTTTGTTTCGTTTAATTATGATCTGCAAAGAGGAATTGCACACAAACAAGATGACGTTGCTGTGAGTATTTAATGCAGCATTTATGAATTCACTTCTTTTTAAAAAAACAAAGTCCAGTGCACAAGCTGATCCCGGCTGCTTTCATGGTGAAGCAGCGCCCCTTTTAATTAAAAAAAAGCTCAAAATTATGAGAGATTTTTTTCTTTTCTTCCGCAAACAGCATGATCCACTAGCAGGACTATATTTCTCATAGCCAACTGATGCAATTTTATGTATGTTAACACTATCATTTTGTAAGAGCATCTTATTTTTGTGTGTAATTAGTTTGAATTAAACTTGCCTTTGTCTAACAATGTAAGGTCTTGTACAACAACATGTCCTGAGTTTTCTTGGGCTACTTCCGTCAGAGGAATGAATAAACACTTGATTTGCTTAACAAGGGTTGTTAAGCCTAAGCATTTTAAACTCCTTACAGTTTCAAATGTAAAGAGGCGGAGTGGTTCAGATGGTCTGCTTTTGCATCTGTGTTGCACATGGTCCAATCTACCACTGGTAGATACCAGACAGCTGAAAAGGAGCAGGATTGTTTTCGGAGGGGAGGAGGAGGTGTTGATTGCGGCCTTTTCGTTTCATCAATGTGAATCTTCCATTCAAGAAATTGACCAAAGTATCTATTTCATACTGATCGTGGTTTATGATCTACTTTTTTTTTATGTGAAAATTGTTGCATAAAGTGAAACACTGACTTTATGGAGTCAAAATAGAATGCAGGGGAATTTTTAAGGGTTATTTAAGCTGGTTGGGCATTTGGTTTCGAAATTTTAGTGAGTTTTTTTTTTAGGGTATTTCAACCTTTTTATAAAACAGCCACAAACTTTTACTCCATTTTATTGGAATTTTGTGATTGGAAAGAGTAGTGTATAATTGTGAAGCAGAAGTGTAGGACATTTGTACTCCATCTATTGTTTGATGACAAACTTCAACCAACTGATATTCTTCTTTAATTTGTACTTTATTGATTAATTAGGTGACTTCTGGAAAAAAAAAATTAGCCTACTTTTATTTTACTTAGGGATATCTGAGGAAAATGAGCCGAAAACAAATACGCACCACACTTTTCAGGTTTGCATAAAAAGTACAACAATGTATGATTTTGTTTTTACACAACATACGTGCTTTCTGATGGTCTAGTAAAATAATAATTTCAAAAATGTAATAAGAAAAAGCTAGGATTAGTAATAAAAGGAACTGAGGGACGCATGTCAGAGGTTCCACTGAAACAAAGTACAAAATTTCTGAAATTATTATGAAACGTTAATATTTTCCTCGAATCAAAATATTGTAGTATATAAAAAACTGGGTTGGTCCTGATTGCGTCATTTACTGTAATATGTGTAGGCATCGGAAGTAGGTCGCATTACCCCTTTTTCTGTCTGGTACATATTGATCCGCCAACATTCGATGCAGTGAAGCCATAAAGTTCACTGCTTAACCATAAATAATATCCAACAAACGATTATTTTTAAAAAAATTGCTTTGTTGTTTTCACCAAGGTTTTCAATTACAGCAGATTTGAATTCTATTCGCTGACATTTTGCGTATACACTGTTTTTCTCTTTGTGTGTGTGGTTGTGGGACACTTACGCTCCTGTCTTCCCTTGTATGGATGTTAAAAGTGCAACGACACCAGTTAATAAAGACTGTAAGTCGATTTTACGGTGAAAGTCATATAAAAGTCAGTTTTCTTTGTTCTTTTCGCATTTTCGCTGGGATCGAAACTGGTGCGGCGGATGAATCCGTCGGAAATGAGACTTTCTGGCCCATATATAAGCCGGGCCTCATTTCGCGGTAACCGGCATTTCAGCACCACTGCCGGCCCTGTTTTCTAGCTGACGCCGAGGCCGCTTTGTATTTATATACTTTTTTAATTCGTACGTTTTGTTCACAATATGCCTGGATATTCAGACAGAGACCGCGGCAGGGATAGAGACAGAGGGTAAGTCCGTTATTTGTTTTCTACTTATTGTTTGAAGATTTTCACTGTCGCGTGACATGGCTGACGACACTTCAGACGATTTTTAAAAAGTGCTTCTGGGGTCTTCTAGACTTCCTGAAGTCATCACATTCACCACACAAAGGTAGTTTAGGTGTTTATATCGGTAGAACGTCAATGTTTTGAGTCTTTCTTTGCTTCATTTAGCCTGAGGCCTTGTTTGGCCTCGTGCCCCGGCGCAGCTGCGTTTCGTTAGCTAGAGGCTAACTTTCGCTCAACCGACACCAAGGCTAGCCTGTGCTCTTAAAAAGTAATCCCAACATCATGGAAAACGTTTTAATTGTTTCTGACGTTTATTTGGTATTCGGTTTGGCGTTATGGCCGGTATTTATTTGCGGCGAAGATACGGTTATGGAACAGTGCTAATATGACGCTAACTTGGCTAGTCGGCTTCTCGCCATGTGGCGGCGTTGGAAAGCGAACACAAAATGCCGGCACGGCTCTTTTTTTTTACCTCTCGCTCATTTCTTTCCAATTGTTCTCATCTGGTTGGAAGGACTCAGACGCAATAGTTTCCTCGACCCAATCCGATTGACTTTTTAAGTATGCCAATAAAAAAAAGTAACGACTTCTGTCTCTACAAATGGCTTCAACTTTTCCAATGAGACGAAGATTAGGTATTTGGTTTGAAACTATTGAACGCATTAAAACTACGTGTTGCCACCATTTTAGTTCTACAATAATAATAAATCTAAGCATACCTCGCCTTTTTTCATTCTTTAACCATATTCAAGTGGTTGGATACTGTCATGATTTTTTTTGGTATAGCAACAAAGGGCAACATCGAAAAATACTTTTACAGTCAGGTTTTTATTTTTTTAAAAATAATTTTGAGGACTTTTAATTGTTCTAATGGTGTCATGAAAATTGTTTTTCAGAGTCAGAAAATCTTTTCCAACCTGATATTGTTTTTAGCTCTCACAATATGGGATCTAGTTTAAAAAGCTCATGCATTAAAGCAAGACTATTGTGGTATAAAGCTGCTTAAAAACACTTCTAAGGTTAATTTCCAGTACTGCACTCATCACAAACACAGTTTAGTTGGATCAAGAGTACTTTTAATTGCTTTAATTGGAACTAAAAGAATTTAAGTCTTGGAAGTCGACAGGGATTCTCAATGCTGATAAGTTATGTTTTTTAATCTACAGCTATGGCGGTGGACCACCCCGATTCGGTGGTAGTCGGAGTGGAGGTGGAGGAAAGTTTGGCAATCCAGGTGAGCGGTTGAGGAAGAAACACTGGAACCTGGATGAACTCCCAAAGTTTGAGAAAAACTTCTATCAGCAGCATCCTGATGTCGCCCGTAGATCACTGGTATGTATAGGTTATGTAGCAGCAATAGACATAGGTTTCTGTGTATATGTTGGTGCTTTGTGATCATTTCTGACCACTGAACTCTTTGTTTTAATTTTCAGCAAGAAGCTGAGCAATACAGAAGGTCCAAAACTATTACAGTGAAGGGGAGGGACTGCCCAAATCCCATAACTCAGTTTCACGAAGCAAGCTTTCCCTGTAAGTGTTTGAGAAAAAGATACCAAAAAAATCTTTAGTAGAAAATGGATGTCATTAAACAGTTTTCCATATTTTACTTGTTTAGCCTATGTGATGGAGGTCATCAACAAACAGAACTGGACTGAACCAACACCTATCCAGGCCCAGGGTTGGCCTTTGGCTCTCAGTGGCATGGACATGGTTGGCATTGCACAGACTGGCTCTGGCAAGACACTTTCTGTAAGTTGCATTTTTTTTCTTTGGCCCATGGCATAATTTTAAGCAGTTTAACTGCAGTATGTAGTGTTGTTAATCAAACTGTTGCTTTCCTTTGCAGTATCTTCTGCCTGCAATCGTGCACATTAATCACCAGCCTTTCTTGGAACGTGGGGACGGTCCAATTGTAAGTTAAGACTTTAAAGTGGTGTCGTTTTGACAAGACGTGCATGCATTAACCAGAGTTAAATGTTAAATTAAACTTGTTCTTTTTCTTCTTGGCAGTGTCTTGTGTTGGCCCCCACTCGTGAGCTGGCCCAGCAGGTGCAACAAGTGGCTGCTGAATATGGCAAAGCTTCTCGTCTGAAGTCCACCTGCATCTACGGAGGCGCACCAAAAGGGCCTCAGCTCCGTGATTTGGAAAGAGGTACAGTTTTAGTGTCTATGTTCAAAACTATGCATGGAACGTGTTTCAAAGAGTTTGCCTCTGATGGTGTATCTAACGGGTTTTAGGTGTGGAGATTTGCATCGCCACTCCAGGCAGGCTCATTGACTTCCTTGAAGCAGGAAAAACGAACCTTCGCAGATGCACTTACCTGGTGCTGGATGAGGCAGACAGAATGCTGGACATGGGATTTGAGCCACAGATCAGGAAGATTGTTGACCAAATCAGGGTATGAATTGTTTATTCAAGCCTTTATTAACTGTCCTGCAGAAGCTGTTGTTTGGCTGACTGTTGAATTGTTGTTGCAGCCTGACAGACAGACTCTGATGTGGAGTGCTACTTGGCCTAAAGAGGTTCGCCAACTGGCAGAAGACTTTCTGAAGGAGTATGTTCAGATCAACATTGGTGCACTGCAGCTTAGTGCTAACCATAACATCCTGCAGATTGTGGATGTCTGCAATGATGGAGAAAAAGAAAATAAGTATGTAATTGTAACTCAAACTGTAAATTGTGCACACAGCGTGTTTCAGGAATTTTGAACTTGATGTGATTTTTTTTTTTTTTTCAGGCTAGTCCGTCTGCTTGAGGAAATCATGAGTGAGAAGGAGAACAAGACCATCATTTTTGTTGAGACAAAAAGGCGGTGTGATGACCTCACTCGACGAATGAGAAGAGATGGGTGGCCAGCTATGGGAATCCATGGAGACAAAAGCCAGCAGGAGAGGGACTGGGTCCTTAATGGTAATTATCTGTTCTTAATAAAGTTGTAATTTATATTTCTCATTTTAAGAAATATGCCAGTCTAATTCTGTCTTTCTTTGATGTTCTTTAGAATTCAAATTTGGCAAAGCCCCCATACTGATTGCCACTGATGTTGCGTCCAGAGGCCTAGGTCTGTATCCTCTAAACTTCACCCTTTCATACGTTTAAAGCATTTCTAAAAGAAAGTGTTTGCTTTCTTTAACACTTCTGCTTCTTTCTGAGTTTCTCCCCTGACCTGAAGGAGCAGTCTGTGTGGCAGGGCCTTGGCATGACAAGCCCAGGTATCCAGAGGGGGAAGGAGGATTCTTGGAGATGTCCAGACTGGCGAGGCACGGGTCTCCCAGTCATGCAGATGTACAGAGGTGACCAGGCCCAAACGAAGCATAATGTGCTGGCCTGCCTAAAAATGGGGGAGAGTTGAGGGCTGGCCAAAGTTCCTCCCCCATGTTTGTTTTTTCTGGCCATGGTTTGGACTGCTTCACACACCCAGGTCTAACTGTCCCAGCTAAAAGCCAAGCTACACTGCCTCCTTTTTGTCTTGCATGTACTTTTGGATTCTGTATTGCAAGTCATTTGAGCCAGTTAAACTGTTCTAGCGAGACATTCGAAGCATGGCTAATGATGCAGTTCCATAAACCTCAGTCTGAAGAGCAGTCCGATCTTACCTTCACCTCTGTAATGACATGGCTACTGGCGCTTTTGGTGACAGTGGGACATGGTAGTTGGACACGGTTGGACAAAATCCAAGCTCACATTCCTCCCTCGCCTGCGTTTCAAAGTCATGTCGAGACCTGCCAACGAGAGACATTATGGTCAAGTGAACGCTGGGTATGGAAAAAGATGGCATGCTGAGAAGGGGTTGACCTGTAGGCTTCCTTCCAAGGGGGTCTGGTCTACAGGTTAACGGCAAAGTTTCAATTCAGCAGCCAGCAAGGAGCTATGGGGATGGGAGGGTTTTGGGGTTTTTTTTCTAAGAGGAAGTAGTGTTTTATAGAAACCTTTTTTAGAGACTGTGGGGGTTGTTCTGCAATGGGAATGGATTATTGAATGCATACTCCTGAAAGGTAAGGGTTTTGCTCAATGTATGAGAAGCAAATGGAGTGTGCATCATTTTCTTTTCCCACCGTAGTCTCCCTATCTACAGTTGACACTAGTCTTTTCCAACTTTGATTATCCAACTCTTTGATCCAATGATGAGACTAACTTTGTTTTTTTATCTGGTTGTTGTGTTGGCTCTGGCACACAATGTGTTGCCCTTCTTTCTGCCACACTGCAACGTCTTACAGATGTGGAAGACGTGAAATTTGTCATCAACTATGACTACCCTAACAACTCTGAGGACTATATCCACCGCATTGGCAGAACGGCTCGTAGCCAAAAGACTGGCACTGCCTATACCTTCTTCACTCCCAACAACATGAGGCAGGCCGGGGACCTCGTCTCTGTGCTGCGCGAGGCCAACCAGGCAATTAACCCAAAGCTCCTCCAGATGGCAGAAGAAAGAGGAGGTAAATCTAATTGGTGAGACGCAAAAACTGTGCCGTAAAAGGCAGTTACTTTTCTTCCCCCGTTTGTTTCTGGGCTAGATTAAATATCAAGCTGGTTTACAAGGTAGTCGAGACGAATTAAAAATAGTTTTCTTTACCTTCCAGGTCGTTCAAGGGGCGGCAGAGGTGGTGACTATGACCGTCGGGATAGGTATTCCTCTGGAAGGCGTGATTATGGCGGCGGTAGGGATAGAGACAACAATAGAGGATATAACAACGGACCAAACAAGAGTTATGGCGTAGGTTCTCAGAACGGAGGCTATGGAGGCAGCAACGGTGCCAGCAATGGATATGGTGGAGGGAACTACAACACCAATGGACAGTCAAACTTCGGCACCAATCAAGCAGGAGCTTTTGCTGCCCAAAACAACTTCCAGGCCCAACAGTTTGTTCCCAATAAGCCCATTGTACAAAATGGCACAAGCCATCCTCAGTACCAGTTCCCTCAGGCCCAGGTGCCTCCTCAGCATCCACCCCAACAACTTGCCCCTCAACAGCATCCTCCACCGCCTCTGGTGCCGTACCCCATGCCTCCACAGTTCTCTCAGTAAATGCCCCACATACTTGAAAGAGGTAATTTATTGCATTTTGTCTTTTAAGTTCTATACCTAATTTGAAATTTTTGTATTTACACAACAGGGTTCTGTCAACCTATGAAGCCTTTTAAGATCTGCAGTGCAGCAATAGTTTTGGTTGCACATTTGTTTTTCCTGTATTTAATTTGTTACATTCCTCAGAAATATTTAGTTTGTTTTGTACCAGAAAATTACAAGTGTATTGGTTTTCATGTGTAGCATTCAGTGATCAGCTCCTACATTGAAAGTGCACTGCATGATCTTTGAAATAAAACCAGACAAAAGATTTTCTTCTATTGTATTTTTTCTGGTTTCTGCTCAACATGTGTACTACCTTTACTGTCCAGCAGGTGTCATGCTTTCCAAGATTAATAGGCACTGGGCAGTTGCATTCTTTAGATGGTTTTAGTGGTAGATGACAAGTTTATGTAGAATTGGGGAGGTTAAAGCACCCCAAGGTCCAGAGAGAAAAACTTGATGCCAGAGGTCTAAATTAAAAAATATTTTATTAATCCCAAAGGTAAATTACTATTAAATGTGGCTCACTAATTCAGATTCTTTAGTTATTGAAGATGTTGATTGCTGTTGGCAGGAAAGATCTCTTGTATTACAGCAAATCTGAAGAAGCCTCTGACTAAAGATACTGTTTTCTGAAGACAGCTGTGAAGAGGATGGTCAGGGTTGTCCATAACTTTATTGATTTTAATGAAGAATCCTTTGCATAATCATCTCCAGAGGTTCCACAGTTGTCTCAACAGAACCAGCTTTTATCAGGCTGTTGTGCCTTTTTAGGTCTCTAAAGTAAAATGAAACTGAAGTGGCAAGAAACAAATACTATATCCCACATTGGTGTACTTGGACAAAAGAACCTAGAGATGACTCTCCATCAGATTTGGACTTAAGGAGGCCCTGAAGATTTGAGGCCACATTGTCTAAGGTTACTATAGTAACACTAAAGCATATTTAAAATCAAGGTTCCCCTGATGAAGCCAGCACAAGTCCAGGCCTGTCTGAAGTTTGCCAGTGAACATCTGAATGATCAAGAGGATTTTGGTATAAACTCCACTCACTGAAGGACTAAAACAATCCCAAGGACACCACTCCAACTGTGGAGCATGAAACTTGCTTTGAGAATGCTGTTCTGCAAAGGAGACAGGATGACTCCACTGTCTTGAGTTGATTTAGGGGGGATGTAAAGGTTTTGGGCAACAACCTTCTGTCAGAGCATTGAAGATAGGTTGATTCTGGGCCTTTCAGCACAATGGTGACCTGAAACACTCATCCAGGGAAACTAAGGAGTGGCTAAGAAGCATGTCAAGGGTTTAAAGTGGCCTAGCCAGTCTCCAGACTCAAACTAGAAAATCTGGAGATGTTGAAATTCTGTGTTGCCCTGAAACCTGAAAGATAAGATCACCTGAAAAACTTTCAATAATTTCTTTTCCCCACTGTAATTGGAATGAAAGAGAAACTTGACTATAGCTTGTATTTTAACCATTCCATTGCAGCTCAGACCCATGGCACCCTGTGATAAGTCACTTCTTACCCTTGTAAAGGACCTCCATGAAATCTGGCCACCTTTCCTGCTCTGCTGAAGAAATGGATCCCAGGAGCATGATGCTGCCGCTACCGTGTATCACTGTGAGGGAGATGTTTTCAGGGGGATGTGTAGTCTTGTTGTTGCTAAGTTTTGCATGTAGGATCCAAAATTAAATTTTTTATCTCATCTAACTTTTGCCGTTTTTTCAAATGTTTGCTCGTTCTCTGTGAATTATGGGAAACAGGACTTATTTGGACTTTCTTTTAACATTTTTTTTTTTACTGAATTTTTGACCAAACTTTGATCAATACAATTTGTAATTGTGATGTTTCCATTAAATAAGAAGCACAAATAAAATCACACCTCATTAAAAGTCACAGTAAGCTGTTAAAAACACAATTTTCTTACCACTTCCTATCGTCTTCTTCGTGGTTTTCGCCAGTGGCAGCATCCGGTTGTTGATCACATGACTGGTAAAACATTTTTTTTTGTCTGTTTTTAGAAATTGCCATGTTTTTATTTAGCAAATTTATGTTCGTACTTCCTATTTGCGCAGTTCAATGTAAACGCAGCCGACAATGTTAAAAAAAAAAAAAAACAACTCCAGGTGTGGTTTCACAGCAGACATGTTTATTAAAATCATCCATAATTAAAAGTTAATCATAGTTTAGCCAATAAAATTAGCAAAACGTTTTTTAAAAACTTGTTTTCTCAGGTGGAGGGCGGATGAGCAGAGGTGTGAAAACAGAATCTAACCCTCCAACCTTTAGTATTCTTAATTTGCAGAAGGATGATCACAACAACCCGTCCATCCGTTTCATTCAGATTTACAATCTACTTTGTGTTAGTTGATCACACTAAACCTGAATGACACCCACTGAAGTTTCAGGTCAGGACTTAATTAAATATGAATAAGCTCCAGGGGCATGAATACTTTTACAGTACCTGTACACGTCAGCTGCGTGGCAGGTTGAGCTTGTTTTCTTTCTCTGCCAATAATTAAGTGAAGCCGAAAGAAAACAAGACATATTTCTAAGCCTCTTTGACATCGTCCTACCAACACCACCGCAGTGCTGTCTGTAATTGCAGCTGGGGTCAAAGGTCCAGGCCAGGTGTGACTCCCCTCGCCCGCCCCACTTCACGCCACCTCTCCTGTCCCACCACTTTATCCTTTCTGTTTGATCTCAGTTCCTCTCACCTTTGTTCCTTCTCCCTAACCCCTCCCTCTTCCCCGCAGGTATGTGAAGGTGTTGGCTTTAAGGAGTCGCTGCTGTGGGTGTGTGCGCCTCACACACACACACACACACACCCACCCGAAGCATGAGACGGAGCGGCATTCTGGACTCGTTTCTTCCCAATGACGCGGAACGAATTGGCATTCACGCGCTGTCAGCTCAGTTTGCCTCGACAAGGGGCTCGCGCGCATGCTTGGGTTGAATGCAAACAAACACAAAGCTTAGCCGCGTTATCAGCCACAGTTAGTTTTCTGTCAGTCTTTTTTTTTTTTTGACAGCAGGTGAACTTTGCTTTCCTGACCTCAGACCTTGACTACTGGATAGCTACACAGGGTGTGTGTGCATGATAAGCACAAATACATGGAAGTTGAGCTAGAGGAAAGTGACTGCTGGTCGTACACACCCTGTTATTTGCTTGAAACTCGATATGGACTTCAAATGTTCAGTTACTCTAGATGCTTGTTTTGGAACAAATCATGGATTTATTTATTTATTTTTTTATCTCACTTTCTATGTTTGCTCAAAATTCATTTGGCTCAACCGCTCTGAGACGAGTTATTCCACATTCCTTCACTATCAGAGCTGTGAAAGCCAAGTTATTCACAGAGTCATGTAAAAAAAATATTCCTACCAATTAAAGTTAACACTTTGTCACATTACAACCTCAGATTCATGTACATTTCAGTTTTTATGCAATAGAGCGACGCAGAGTCAAGTCAGGTTTATTTGTGTGTAACATTTCAGAAACAAGGCAGCTTATAGAGCTGTATGCGATAAAAACATAACACAGTAAACAACTTTGTTGGGAACATAAAACAAGCAATAAACATCACGTTTTCTCAAACGGCATTATCAAATTTTCAAGAATCATCATCGTCAAATATTGGAAAAAGACTTTCACTCCAGTTTCTAGGAATCAAAGGAATCTCTAAACAGTTGGGGTTTTAGCCTTGATTAAAGGAAGTCAGTTTTGCAGCCGTTTTGCAGTTTTCTGGAAGTTTATTCCAGATTTGTAAATAAAGATAAATGCATGGATGAGTTTCTCTAGATCTTTCTGAGACATCAGTCCTTTAGTCCTGGAGATGTTCTTCAGGTGACGGAAGGCCGACTTTGTAACTGTCTTTATGTGTCTCTGGAGGTTCAGGTCAGAGTTCATCACTACACCTGGATTCCAGGCCTGATCTCTAGTTTCTAGCTCTAATAATTGAAGTTGTATGTTGACTCTATATTGTTCCTCTTGAGGTCCAAAGATAATAACTTTGGATTGTTTCTAATCAGCTGGAGAAAGTTCTGCCACATCCACACATTTATCTCTTCTAAGCATCTGTTCAGTGATTGGATGAGTTCTGAGTCCCCCTGTTGACATCACAATGTAGAGCTGTGCATCATCTGCGTTGTCATGGTAACTAATCTTATTTCTTGCTGTAGTCTGAGCTAACGAGACATGTAACTTCTGTTCGCTCCGATGAGAAAGTCATCGACACAATGAAGTCCCTGTTCCTTAGGTAAGGTTCAAATTGGACCACCAGCTGTCCAGGTGCAACGGTACCAACAAAGTAGTGAATATCTTTTAAATGAGGGGAATATCCCTTTACTTTGATACCCATAGCAGCCATTCGCCTGGTCAAAATGTAACTTTTTGGTCTTTACACAAAAAGTAAAGACCAACACAAATCGGAATGGCGGAAAACTAACTCTCCACATCACCCTGAACACAACCTCCACTGGGAAACACGGTGGTGGCAGCATTATGCTTTGGGAGTGTGCTTTGTTGTGAGTGAGGAGAGGAACGGTGATGGATGGAACTAAATGCAGTGAAAAACCTGAGGCTGCAGAAGATTTCCAACAGTTTGGCTCCAAATTATTCATAATTATAGAAGTTTGTTGGGGTTTTTTCTCAGAAAAATGAGGCATGCATCTGTCGAAAAATAATAATAGAAAACTAAAAACAGTCTTGTAAAAATGACATTTCTTAATTTTTATTCACATTTTGTTATTATTGCAAATAATAATAACAAAAAGAAGCCTTATAAAAAAAAAATCTTAGAATTGCTGAGCAGGTTTTTTCGTTTCCACAGGTCTTTTGATGATTTATCTTTGGCGATCTTGGAGGTTGGAAAACCTCTTTGCCATCACCCTAATCTTAAATTCCCTTTTTGAGATTTAAAACGCTTGATCGGACCTCAAAGCATTCTCATTATGTCTCGCTAGAAGAAATGAATCTAGATAAGCTGGATAGTAAAGGTTTTGAAACAGGAACAGTGCGCTAAACATTTGTAAGGAACCATAGTGGCCACATTCTCTTATGTGAAATTAAAGTAGCAGAATTATTAGTTTATCATGTTTTCTATTATTTATTGGTTTAGCATCGCATGATAAAAAACCAAAAAAACATCAAAATGTGGCCACGTTTTCTCCGTTTCCTGCACCTGTTCCTCGAAATTTGATTTCAAACAAGAAAGGAAAAAAAAAAACGTCTCTCGGAACTCGATCCACACACAATTAGAATAAACGCATGACAGGTAAATGTCCTGGGATATAAAGTCAGGCGGCTGAGTGGAACAGGTCGACCCGGTCTGCATCGCTCCGTGTTGATGACACACCTACACCTGCCGCGCCTGGGAGGAGCCGGGGACAGGTGGGACGCTCTTTAACTGAGACACACACACACACCCCCAGCGACGCAGCGCAGGTGGATCGAGAAGAGGAAGAGGAGACAGTGAGAGCAGGCCGCTGGAAGGACTCCGATTACAGCGACAGGGTCTCCCGAGATGTCGAAGAAAACCGAATACAACGTCTCTAAGATTAACAAGTGAGTTCTGGCTCTGGTTTCCTGTGTGTGTGGGTGTGTGTGTGTCCCTTCAGCTGCTCAGGTGTCGTTTTTACTCATGCAGAGGAACGCTCTCTCTCAGCCTGCATGTATTATGGTGCCATTTTATTCAAAGAGGCCTGTTATATAATAATAACAATAATAATAGACGATAAAAGTGCAACAGGAAATACTTTTATGTCTCTGTCATCTTGCAGTTGAACAGAAACAGAAAACTCTCTCCTGTTTTACTGGTTCTCTCCTCTCTGATTCCCTCGGAGGAGTTTTACCAGTATCTTTGGCCCCAGAGATAAATAATCAGCCGCCACTTATCAAAACCACTTCTGGTGCCGTTCAGCTTCTCTGACTCACTCATTGGGTTCGTCACCAGCCCAGCCTCGAAACTGCAACCCGGCCAACACCAGGAGACGTGGGCCCCATCAGGACTTTGGACCTCAAGTCAAACTCCTTCTGTAAAATCTAACCCGTCTGAATAAAAGGCAGGTGTGAACAGGGTGCAGGTTTGAGTTTGAGTTTGAAACTTCCGTTTTGAAAGTCCATCATTTTGGTCTAATTGTAGGATTTCTCTGTCTGTTTTCCCAGCCATTATAGATGTTGGGCGGAACATATTTTATCAATGTTTTGCAAATCAAATAAGCATCTGATGGGAATTTGTTTTCCGTCATTTTCTGGCATCGATATTTAAAGTCCTAAATGATGAGTCAAAGTAGGACACAAGCACAGTTTGTGGTCTTTAATGCTTGATTTTATTTAAAAAAATAATAAAATTTTTTTTTAGTGATTTGTTTATTAGCAGATAACCTGGACCTCATTTTGAACCAGCTCTCAGTCAGTAACTCTGAAACGACATATTGATGTTTAAAATTTCAAAGTCAACTTTGTAAATTTAAGATTAAAACTGCTGAATTTAAAACGCAAAATTATCCAAGAAATTCAGATTTCCACATTTTGGAAAATATTGTAGAGCTTCGATAGTCCGGCATTTTATTTTCTGTATTTATCCAGAAAATAAAAATAATAAAAGTACTGTAATTTCCGGGCTATAAGCCGCGACTTTTGTCTTTCACTGTCAGTCCTGCGGCTTATACAATGATGCGGCTTATTTATGCATTTTTTTCCCTAACGGCCACCAGGGGTGCTCGAGCAGAAATGGTAAGAGTGAGACAGGGGGAATATATGTGTCGAGGAAGACGCAAGTTCATTGTAACGTAACAGGTCTCCTTGCTCAGGAGGAAGATGAAGACGGCTCTCAGTGACTTTTACCGGTATGTTTTTTTTTAACCAGCCCTGTTAGTGCTATGCTACTACCGTGTTGCTGCTGTGTTACTGCCGCGTCACAGGCACTGTTTGGAAAAAAA